>CABFOV010004575.1:16020-38279 GCA_902141375.1 Timema poppense | reverse complement strand
GGATGGCGCCTCCTTGTCGTTCCTCTCGAGTCTTCCTCCCCGTCAGGGGGGGGGGGTATTGTAACGATGTTACAACCAATAACAACAAATAAAGCATACCAACCAGTAATATGGAATTACAACACTCACCACCACCGGCCTGGCTTCTCTCCGTCTGATGGAGCACTAACACACACTAAGACATCCTCTCCCGTGGCTTGAACAATTTCAATTGAAACGAGACGCTGGTCAGCGCCTCGCTCGTCATCGAAGCCCGGCCCACAACATACAAGGACTTAACTTGACCAAGATCGTTTCCGGTTCCGCCATCTGGGATGTTCTGTAAACTTCGAGTGGTTACTGGACTGACCGCTAAGCTTCGAGAGGGCTAGTCTTCTCCCTTCCTTTTGTTCTTTGTTTCCGCCATACTTTCCCCCTCCTCTGAGAACATATGGTATAGTTTACCTCGGTACTCATTGTACCACTGGCTTGCACAAAGGTGAGAGCGCCGATATGAATTCGGGCTAGGAAACTTTATTCAAAATTCTGTTCTGGTATAAATAATAGGGAGGGATTCTTTTCAAAATTGTTGTTTGGGCTTACTTTATCATACTCATGTTTTGTATATGGGTTTTCTGGTGGGGTTTAACGCGGATGACCCGCAAGTCAATAATATTTGTTTTTAAGGGGAATTCATGATTTGCCTTAGTACTCATTGCGTACTTGTGGCGCGCTCTCATTTTCACTTAGTTCAGTTAAGCGATTACATTGGTATTTTTACAAGCTTCAGGGACGTTGTTAAAATAATGTATGCACGCTTTAATTCCGTGGATTAATGTATATATATTTAAATTCAATTAGGTTATCATGTTAGGTTGTATAGATTCTAACGGCGGTTTACGAAACATACACTTCAAAGTAAATTATAAAATTAAATTATCCATTGTTACTTAGGTATAGAATTCAACTACAATTGTTGAGACTTATATATTATAGATTTAATCACTTTATCTTACTATTAGGTGTCTGCTTTGACAGTACATTATTTATCATATATATATATATTTATAGTATATTTTATGGCTTCGCAATTTCATGTATATAGTTCGAATCATCTTGAATTGATGTTTATTGCCAGACTACAAATTGGCTCTCTATGTCATTGTTGAAATATATGATGTATCTTCATTACCTTTATATTTGACAAAATTCAAATAAAACTATGTTTTCTCTTGTGATCCCTTGGTTGTTCTTTACACACGCTTCCCGATTGTCTGCGGGTGTCACACATACTCCTTGTTCACTTCACTGCAGGAGCAGGACAGTATTAAAAGTAAGTATTCAAGCTCTATACATGAAACATAACTGACCATTGAGACTTTTGTGGAAATGTATGTACGAGTATAGTTGATAACAGTTCATAATGCAGTAATAAATATATAATTTTGTTGTTAACACTTGAAACCTTTTACTGATTATGCAAATTGAGACATATACTAAATGTGTTGCCTTCACCAAAGATCACATCACCGAAAAAAACCAGAATGTTGGTTATTATCACATACACTATGTAGTGCAAGTGCTATGCACTAAGATAGATCAATTATTCTTATGATATACGAGTACATATAATGGAATAGAAGAGTCCAAGTGGTCGGAGAAAAGCGTACATCAGTAGACAGGAATGAGCTGTGGTGATCACCTAACAAGTCATGATTTGAACATTCATTGTAGTATTAATTTTAATAGGCGAAAAGGGACGAACAGTGATTATCTTGATTCCGTTTAAAGATTCAGCCACCATGTTTATTGATATGCCCCGACTGCTATCACCAGCTCTATGGAGTGTCATGCGTTCCAAAAATGTCACGTCATAATCTCCTACCAAGAAGGCAAACCTCTCTCTATTCTTTATACAAACATATGCCACACCTTGCAAAGAACTAGATGAGTACTCATTAGAAACCAAAAACCTCGAGTTTTATGCCCTTTTAGATTCCACCTCAACTTTAAAAAAACAGGACTCACCATGTTGACTGTCTCCGGGTAGATGGCATCGCTGATGACACCACGCTGCGTCGTCACAAACTCCACCATCTCGTGCAGTGCAGCCCGTTTCACCTCCTTCCACTTGAGGTCGGACAAAGGGTCGGCGACAAAGTCGAACAACACGCAGCATTGTCGGATCTTTTGGACGAACAGTTCTTCACGCTCGTTACTAGTAGCGTCTGTAACAAACAAACACAACACATGTTTAACCAGGGAATAAACTCTCTACGCTCGAGGCACCAACTAACTTAGAAGAGACACATCCCCCAGTCTACCAGCCGTTATTTTAGTCCTGCGAAAGAGGAAGCCCCCATTTCACCAACAAAGATATAGGGGTACGTAGCATAGTAAAACAATATTTATAGTTATATTGTGGTGCAGTCGACAATTCTTTCACACTCTAAAAGGTAGTAATTTAGAAGAAGCAAAATCAAACCCACATATGAATTGATAGGTACCTAAGTATGAGCTAAATTCTTTATGCTTTTGATGTATATGTTAAGGATGAAATGTTTATAAGACACAAAGTCCCGACGATATTTTGATGTTTCACATCTAACTTTTAAACCGTCATGTAAAATATTATTATTATTATTAGCACCGCGTCTTACTATCCATTCGGGTTATACGCAGCCATCATGTCAAATAAAATATGTGAACTTTTAAGTTGTAGCGTTTAAAATTGACTACAAAGCTTAAGCAGCAAAATAGTATCCAAAATATATTGTTATAACTAGAGATACAACCACAACCATCATCAATGCAGTTTTGGGGATGTTATTGGCATGGGAGATATTTATGTTATTGTGATAGGACAGCTTCGATCAAAAACAGCCCTCACGATAGTAAAGAGACATGGTTTAAAAAGACCACGGACTGCGTGGATTTTTTATTAAATATCAGCTTAACGTTCGTAGAATTGTGGTCATATATATATTTAATGCAATGAAACGTACTGATGAGGACTTTAGGCAATTGCTACTCCAGGACAAAGTGTAAAGTAAGGAGCCCCTTATCCGCAGGTAAGCATTCTTTTGCAGGTGTAAAAATTGCATGACACCTTTTGCACGAAACGGAGTTTTCTCGTGAAGAGAATTTCTCAAGTGTCTGGATGTGGTTTCGTTGTATAACAACGTTTGCAAATAACAAGAAAATACACGGTCAGCCATTCTATATTGTCGGTACTTCAAATAGAAGTCATGAGCAAAGTTACCGTTACAATTCCACGAAATTTATTCATGCCCGTATTGTTTAAATTTAATTTGACCCAACAGAAATACCCACAATAAACCGTGACTATGAATGATTAAAACATAAGTTGAGAAGATAAACAATAACTCTTAATGCTTGGAGGAACATTAAGGATGCCAATACGTAAGTAGTCTTGACACCTTATAAAAGTTAAAAGTATTTTCAAAGTGGAAACTCATCTACAGTCACTTGTATGGGGAACAGATACCTATTAGGCCCAGTGCTCACGAACGGCGTCACCGTTACAAGCAGTTCAGCGTCTATTTGAACGCAACTCCCAGCCTCGGTCGGTGTGAAGCCATGAGCGTGGTAAGTACACTCAGGGAGCGGAAAAAATAAGCTAAATTATTTTTGCTGTACACAACCCTAATACCCCTACATAAACTTATAAGTCATATTTATGATATATTTAACAATAACGTATAGGCATTTTGTTCAACATCCGGTCTCTACTCATTATTTTAAAAATAAATGGTTGTGGTAACATGTTTCAAGTATTTTATAAATTGTTATTGTGAAAATAAAAGGTAGGTAGTAATGTAGGCCTATCTAGTATTAATGCACTTTTACTATAATTTCCGGATAATCCGGGTAGTAGAGATGACACACAGTACCAGTTAGTACCTAAAAAACGATGTTCCACTCGATGAGAAAATATGTTTTCCCAATCCATAAAAAATATTAGAAAAAAAATTAGAGAGAGCTAGCCAAGATGCTTTAGTATTATGGCTTCTATTTCATCAGTATTTGGATCTAGCATCTTGCATATTTCCATCCATAGTGTTTGTTTTTATTTCTGTCGTGGTATTATTCAAGGGACGATCTCCAAATGACAGGTCTATCCCGCACCTCCTTGATAAAAAGTTATGTTTATTTCGTCCTCCCTTCTGACTGTGCACTGATTACCATCACAATGACGCGCGCTGTTCGTGTGCACTGATCTATGTCTTCACAAGTACTGACTGACAGAAGACTGAGCGGTGGCGTCCCCGCTGCGTTTTGCAGAAAGCCACGTCACTAGTTTTGACGCAACAATGATGCCAACTTGACGCCAGACCTCACGTCCCGTGAGAACTCCATCATTCGAATCAAAGTAATGCTGTGACGCAGCGTCACATGACGCAACTGCAAAGATTACTCACGTCGCTCGTGGGAACCAGGCCTTACTTTTAACTCTTCATTGCTGTGTCCTTCAAGACGCACTTTTACATGCATAGCAGGAAATTTAGGAACCAATGACCCCATGCCGGTTATTGATCCCTGTCCTCACTGGGCCACTGGGAGAATCCCTTCACCTTGGCCAGCTTTCATCAGCGGGAGGAGTTTGCTCCTTCTGCTGTGAGTACTGAACGCTCATGTGAAGGGCGTTAACACCTCGGGAAGGATTAGGCGCCTAGTCTCAGGAATCACCCTTAAAAGGACTTTCAACCCGAGTTTACCAGAGTGGATCGAATGGAGGTGGCTTGACCAGCTTTCACGGACTGTATTGAATACCAACCGCTCAGTGTGTGAAGAGTAGAGGTAGTGGGTTCTTTCCTTTCCCCGTCACGGTTCACTTCCTAACAAACAAATTCCACAGATATGTTGCCACCTATTGAGTAAAACCCTCTGGACGTTGCTTGGGAGGCCACCACGACGAGTAACATCCCACCGGAAGGGGTTGGAAGCCTCTTGTTCCGTCCGTACCAGCAATGTCACCACGAGGGCGATAATTAATATAAAACTCGTGATCTTCCAACTCCAGCCCAGTGGGGATTGTACCAACATTAAAGAACTCCTTACATCTCTAGTCTGACATCTTATAAAGTCAGTGACTTTTCAATAGTGTAAACTCCTCTGCCATGACAAGGTTAAGTATCACACGTCTGGGGAACAAACACCTCATATGACGCTCCTTTGAACCATCATGGCTGTTTCCTTTGAGCGAAGACACGGACATTAACTAAGTATCTGGCAATGTAGGGACCAACTGCCTCGTACCTCACGTCGACCATGCCATCATCAGAAAACTGAGAAAACCACCCAACTTGGATAGCTCCCCCAGCTAGAAGAGTTGGCTCCTCCTCTAATGAGTGATGGACGGATACTTAGGGGCATTAACCTTGTTATCCTTGTTAGCGGGTTGCATAATTCGAAGTGCGGTCTCCTGGTGACGTTTGTGGCTAGGCACCGGTCCCGTGGGTTGGCTTTGCCGAAGCGGTGGGTGTATACCATCTCACAGCGATGACGAAGACCAGCCGATGGTGAGAGTTGAGGGGTATAAGGAGGGAGTCCCGGCAACACGTGTGACGCGGTGGACGGTAGGAAGTAGTCCCGGCAACGTGAGTCGCGGTGGGAGGTAGGAAGTAGTCCCGGCAACGTTAGTCGCGGTGGGAGGTAGGAGGTAGTCCCGGCAACGTGAGTCGCGGTGGGAGGTAGGAACGGTGAAATGAGTCCCAACAAAATCGCTCTTAAAAAAATGACACTTTATTTGCTCTTTTGTAACGGGGGTTCGCCAGGGTGGGTCACCACTGAATCGGATCTAGAATTCACCGTGTTGGAATATCCTACACTGCTACCTGGCCTTGTCCAATAGGAGAAAAGGGAGCTTCCCATTGGTCCGGGAAAACGTGAGTGCTATTGGCCGTCAAGCGAGCCAATAGGAAGGGGAGTTCTCCTTGGCGCTGACTACAGTGGGGAAAGCAAGGACAGCTTAGAGAACATGATCTGTGGGGCGGTACAGGCAGTAGGGAAGGTGGTTGGAGCTGCCGGTGCAAGCGCGGAGGAAAGATACAAGGGCCGACTGAACAGTGATGTACAACCTCTCGGAGGTCAGGCTTCTAACCTCATAAATCACTCATAATAGCTATCAAGCTGAGTTGCCTAGTGGAAACCTTGTCGAGATGGCCTGACCAGCTTTTTCGGAAGGTACTATTTACCAACTGCTTAGTGTGTAGTGAGTAGGGGGATCCACCTCCCTCCTTATTACAATCACAAATATAACTCGACAGAGATTTAGCAGTCCTTCAGGTTAAACCCTCCATATGTTGACCGAGGGTGGCCACGAGGGGCCACATCTCTAAGACAGAAAGGGAAAGCCGTTTGTCTCGTTCGGGTAAGGGAAGTCACCATGATGGCAAGCTCGATTCAAACCCACGAGCTTCCAACAATCAACCCAATGCTTAGAGCAACAGGAGTGAGTTTCACCGCACACGGTTTGCGTGAAAATATCAAAATATTTGATCGCGTAAGCCACATGGAATCCATCCACGTCGCCAGCCGCATCACTTCGCCTTAAGATAGGACACATCGATGCTAGTAATGCATTTAATATCGTCGCTTCGTTTCACCCGCGCCACTCGTGTTCAATTACGCACGTAGACCAAGGCCTCAACAAAAAATAGTCTGGGTGATTAACGAGATTTTAAGTCATTAAGATAGACTAAAAAGTTGAGGCCATATACGAAGTATGGGAGTACAATGTATATGTTTATGATCATCAGACACAGCCAGGAAGATTAATTCACGGATACATTGATACGTTTCTTAAAATTAAACAAGAAGCCAATGAATTACTAAAATTATGTACTTATGAAAAGGAAACGTTAGTATGTGCAGAAAACTAAACTCTATGTTGCTACTGGAGAAATATTTGATTAATTTTTGCCAACAAATTTATATTCTATAAAAACTGAAAAATACTTGCACTCCCTTCTGCCGCACCTTAACTCTATTAAGTTATTTTTCAACACAGTCACTCTTGCGATCAACACACGTTTGCCAACGTTTTACTAGTTTTATTGCGATAGAATTTTACATCAGTATTACCACAGTTTCACTTTTTATTTGACTTCGTATCCCGAACTGGAGTGATGCCCTCAAAGGCATTCAAGTTTTTGAAAGTGGTGACAATCATGAGGGGCCGTCCGTAAATTACATACGGACTTTGGGGGTAGAGGGTCGGTAGTTTAATAAGTTTTCTTACAGGGGTTGGGGTTAGAATCCATTTTAGGTAAATTTTTTGTTTTTTGTTTATTGTGAGAAAATCTAATAAAACACTTCTACAAATTTATTTAATTTCCTGGTAAAGGCAAATAAATATTGGTACTTTATGTCATCCGATTCAAGTGATTTATATTAACGATTTCTTAAATCATTATGAAAATCGAAATAAAAAATAATTATACAGCTAAGTACCGTGCTCTTCGTGCACAAAAATATATTTTTTAACACTAAGTCTTACTACCCGTTCGGGTTATATGCCTTTGTACTAATGAACTAATTACGCTATAAAAAGTTAGGGATGGGGTAGGTGTAATTTATAGGAAATTTTAGAAAATCATGAAAAAAAATAGCTTACGTGATTTATGGACAGCCCCGAAGGAGTCTAGTCAATACTGTGGGTGATATAAGATTGTGAAAGCAAGACATCGGATTTTCGCAGTTGAACTCGCATTAGTGTAGGGTCGTGCTTAGTTTTCTATGCGTTTCATTCTAACTTTCAGAATTTATGATTGTGCTTCTAAGCATAAGTTGTGAATGCACCACATTTCTAGCGTCCAAACCATGACCATGACTTTGCCCATTGGCATAGAATCCTTTAGATATTTGGTGCCGCCACTTCTTTATGGCGATCCTGCATGGATATTTTATTTTTCTCTATGTCATAATGATGCAACCAGCTCTCATCTCAAGTGACGATGTTGTCCAGAAATTCGTCGCCTTCTCATCCATGGAGCAGCAAAAACTATCGGCTAATGTCCACCCTCTTCTGTTTCATTTTGAGAGTGATCATTCGAGGTGCCCATCGTGCGCACACCTTTCAATAGCCCATATCTGATATCAATTTCTGCAATCGTTCATATGAAATGTCAGTTTTGTCGGCCAGTTCTTGTCGAGAAACAACGTGATTCTGATTAATGAGTTCATCCTCACAATTACGGCCTTCTGCTCCGTTGTTTGTCATTCAGGTCGAGAGTGGCTCCTTCGAAATTTCCCTCGCAAACACATGCAGCCCAACGTCAAACAGCACTGATAACCACACATTCCTCTTTATAAATAACCTATGAATGTCAATCGGAGGCACGTTTTTTTTTTCAGTTGAGAACACGACCACTTAACGTTGTTTCCTCAACTCTTACATACTCGCGTTACAATCCGCCATATTTAGGACAGTTAAGCCTGATTCCCACGGTCAACGAAAATAGAAAGCAAGATCTGCGCAGTAATTCTCACACTTTAAGATGATCCATGATCCAATCAAAACTAAAAACCAACCATATGAAATCAACGCGCACGCGCATTTGACAATACATAAGCTCTACAGTCAGAAGCTGGCAGACAACTTCATTGGTCTCTGTGAGGAGATTTGAAATAAGCCATCAATGCAAAGCGTGTGTATAGATGCAATGGAATGTGGCACGACACAGCATTTTAGTTTGAAAATATCCATCGGGAGATGATCTAAAATATGTATATCTACTATAAATATATATATGTTGATAACCAGCTGTTTCAAGTCAGCGTTGCAATGCATCATGGGTCAACCTACACCGTGTGAATTTCTGCGCCACTGAAGGAGATTCTGCTTTCTATTTTCGGCGAGCGTGTAAATCAAGCTTTAAATTTCGTCATGTGACCACATGTTAATCCACATTAATTTAGAGACTTTTAGAGGCAGAGGTTGGAAATATGGCCTCGCGAAGGGGGAAATACTATATATTTGAACACACATTAATTTGTACTCCTACGGCTATTAATCTGGTAATAAATAACGAAGGAGGAATTACTTCTCCACCCGCCCACGTCGTGTTCTCCGAGATTCACTAAAACGTCCTCTGTATCTACCACCAATTTTTTCCCTGGGTAACAACACACTTTCCACACTATCAAAAACAAAAATAGGTTAATTACACTTTCCACGCTACCAAAAGCAATAATGGTCGGTTAATTAGCATCGTAATTACACTTTTCTTCACTTTCTTCCAACCACTGCAAGTTATGAGTCTAGTACTTCACCAGCTCGGATAAACGCTTGATTCTTATCACTCTCCTATCGCTCTGCTTGATCTAATGGGAACCAGAATACCCCCCTATTCCATGACGCCTCGTTCTGTTGCAGTGGAGTGGACGTCTCGATAAAGGGTGATGCAGGAGAATTTCGAAGGATCTCCAGCATGTCTCCCTCCTTAAAGCTTTCCTCTCGCTTTGTACGGTCTAATACGGTGCACATTAGCCTCTCTTGCATGAGGAAGATTTACTGTGCTATGGTTTAAAATGCATTTTAAATTAATTGTGGATTAGTTATGTATGAACCATTAGATATCTGGTTTTTGCCTTTAGGAGGTCGGGTTTTAAAATAACTTTACGCACATCTCATGGTGTTAATGGTTTTTAAACATCACATCGCATAAGACATTTTTGCGCAGCTACACCATATATGACATGCTCGACCACAGGCAACTGTAGCAGTTATTTTAACTAACATTTTCTCATGTTTAAACCCAAACAAGGACACCTGACCACTATTTTCAGCACTCGGACATTACCGCTAAATAAGAGTATCTATATTTCACTAAGGTCACAGCTCCTGGAAAAATAAAAAAACTCTTCTAGCCGTATTATCGCCAAGTTCGCCCCATTTTCTTTGCTGGCGAGGGTGCCAATTCATTGCCATTCGAATCCTAGCCGTACGCAGATGGTGTTTTTTCCTTACTCTTCCTCCTCATAAATGAGAGTAAAATTATTAATCTAAGATTCTCCTCTTAACATCATTAAGGTGTGAAAAGACTAGTTGGATACTAAGAGGCTGCGCAAAAATAATATATTTAAAACAATTGCATGTTTAGCTTTCTAATATCCGTTCGGGCTAGTATCGCACATTTACACAAATGAGAAAGGAATGAGGAAGGTATAATATGGAAGAAGTGTATCCCCATTTGAACTAATTTGAGTCTAGTTCTTTTAGTCTGATATAATGTACATAATAATAAGGAAACATGAAGGAATTTAATTTAGTTTTTAAAAATGTGTGTAATTTTAATGTGCGCTTGTTAAGTGTAAAAATGGGTATGTTGTCAATATTAATATGTATATGCACCGAACATGGCCGTGCTGTTTATACACATTTAACAATGCTAGGAGGCAGGAGTGAGGAAGAGGTATTCATAGGAAATATAAACGGATTGGTGTTGAGGGAAATTGTAAAAATCACTTAATTAAAAATAGTAGGTAAACGCGGCTGTTTCACTCCCCAGCTACCGTCACAGGTAAACGGTACTAGACGAGATTGACGTTTAGTCCACGCGTACAACTAACTTCTAGGCGCTATATTATTAGATAATTGTTTTTGGTCGGAGTGTAGTGAGTTTATAGTTTATTAAATAGATGTATGCTTATTGAGCTTTATATTTATATAATGTCATAGTAATTAATAAGTAGTGTATGTTTTTTTAACAGTCTCAAAACCCACATCTGTGTAGGCGGTTTTTCCTAAGGGGTTTCCCACTTTTCCTCCCAAGAAATGGGTGTACATTTAATCTAAAATTATGCCTTCCTTATCCCATATCATTAGAAAAATTAATGTATGCATATAACCCAAATAGGTACATATACTCGACTCATATATAAATGAGAAAGTGTGCGTGTTCAGAATAAGATAAGCCGGAAAGCTGAAACTTCATGGGCAATCATATAACCAAAGAATTTCAAAATGGGAAATTTCAAAATGAGGTTCTAGGAAATGGGGGAAGCGGAATATATAATTAGAAAAAACTTAAAACGTGAGGTATAAATTTGAAATTTGGCAGCGAGAGAAAAAAAATAGTCAAGATAATCAAATAAATCTTGAAACCCTTAATTATAAGTATGAGTTGTAAGCCAGGCGTCAGGGCAGAAAAAATTAAATCGGAAAAAATCCCAGAGGATAGAAAATGTTTTGATCACTTTATTTTGTGGGTCTTATTACCATACCAGTTTTTCTCGCTCATGCGAGGTTTGCGTCCGCCGCAACAATGGAAAAACACGCTGAATTAAGATTTTCTTGAAATATATAAATAATGACTCGGTAGGAATGTCCATTGCCCTAAGTTTGTTAAAAAAAATTAATTCCTCGGGGTTATTAGTGAGTCATACACCCTACCTCAAAGGTTGAGTCTCGCTCCTACGACCAACCACAATAAGCGTGCCTACGGAGTATCACAGTTACATATATTCTCATTTGTAACATAATATATTATGATATCAAAGTATTTATTAAATAGGGAAGGACAATATTTGGTTTCTACTTGCATTTAGAAGCTCCAACACAACTTACATTTTTCAGGCAGAGTGAATTAAAATGTTTTAAATCATCGAAGACGGACTAGAAGCTACATAAAATAGTGCATATTTTCAAAGACCCAGATGTGAATGACATGGTAGGACAGTAATTTATTGCAGTCATTTACGGACACCATTGAAGTGAAACCACGTTAGACGATCTAAGATGCCAATTGTTCACGAAAACTTATCATTGAAGTGAAAACACGTTAGACGATCTAAGATGCCAATTGTTCACGAAAACTTATCAAAACGTATAATCAATCTGGCATCTTTACCTCCTACTCTGGGTGTTGCACGTCAGCATTCGTTCCGAACTCACCACCAAGTTCAGCAATGGTATGGAAATTCCAATAGCCCACAAGATAGAGGTGGGGAGACCACAGAGTAGGGCCTGCTTCTTACTAGCTCCAGTAAAGATCCAGCTCCACAAAGGCTCCTAAAGACCATATCCTGCGAGTGTACTAAAGTCTGTGAAGGAGCTTATAGCTGTAGAAAAGTTGGACTATGATGTTACATCATTTGCTTCAATTGTCGGGAACAATTGTTCACAAACATTAAAAACGTACAGGACCAAGAAATCGATGCTAAACTGGACCACATCATGACCGAAGAGAACAGCGAGATTTTCGAATCACAAAATGAACCACTTTCACACGCGAGCAATCAAGGAAATGAAACTGATAAATAAGAGGAGATTATGTCAACCCTTCAATTCCAAACGAATAAAGATTAAACAAAAATTGTAGTGGATTAGGCCTACAGGGAATACCAAGCTAAAAAAACGCATCATATACTCTACCTCATGGTGGTGTGCGAACGATTATAAACTAAATATTACTCATAGCCTAAATATTAGTTTTTTGGCATAGCATGCTATGAATATTTGGTGATAAATACAATCGTTATTTTTCAAACGTTACAATTAAATAACAAACGTAAGAAGCGAAATACAAGAGTAGTGGGATTGCCCCCTCACAACAGCGGCGAGAGAGTGTGTATTGTGATGCCAAAGTGTTTTTCCTTATAGTTTTTAAATTCAGGGGTGGGTAGGTGTGGGGTCATTAGGATGGATTGGAGGGGTTTTATTCTAGTCCAAAAATTTTTAATTTCCTGCCCTACTTGATTTTTTGTGTGCCCCAATTGGTTTGTACTAGATCCACTGTCCACTTTAAAAACTGGTTTGCGTCGGTGGGACGGAAAAAAGATCTCACCTGAAAATATCCACCACTTCTTTCTTTTCCTTGTTCTTCTTGGTGATCTTATTCCGTCGGGCAACGACAGAAGACTGACGTCGGTACTTCTTACGACGCCTTTTATAGCCAGAGCCAAACATCAGTGTGTCAATCTTCTGCTCCACCTTGCGTTTCAGGTTTTTTCCAACCTCGCCGACGTACTATTCCAACTCCCACTATTATTAGCAATGGAGGGAGGAAAGGACTGCTGCTTAATCCCACCCTTCAAAGTCTCTTGTAGAGTGCGACGAAGAAGAGAGAAAGAAGATTTAGCCTGTTTGCCTCTAGGCTATCAGAGTGTCCCTTTCTGGTGTTGGAGAACACAAGCGATCCTAGCGGCGAGATATTTCTTACTAACCAAAACTCGTCAGATCTATCCCTCTGGCCTCTGCAGCAGCCATTGTTTTTTAGGAGGTCCACTTGCTTACATCGTACGTTTTTCTTACCCTGAGAAGTTATCATCCTGTAAACGCTTCAACATTTTGTATTTTTACGTTTTATGAAGATTTAAAAAAAGACCAACGACAATTCCATAAAATCTTTTTTATTTTTTGCACAACAGGTTTTATTGCTCATATATATATATAATAGAGTATTAGTTGAAATAAATCCTGAGAATGCTTTTCTAATTACTAAGAGGGAAATTAGTATACACTTTTCAAACAAGGGACTTATTGTGTTAACATAGCCCATGTTGTTAATAATATCACCGTAATAAAAATAGTTACAATGTTTGAAAAAAATAACTACTAATTTTATATAATAATAGTTATAATAATTCTAACAATAATAATAGAGTTAAGGATCTAGTCAAAACCATAATTTAAGTTTTTATATATATATATGACCATTGTAATATTTACTGGCAAAATTTATTTAATGCGTCACTATTATATGTATATATTAATTATTAATATAATAGATTTAAAAAAATGTTCATATTGGTTTCCACTTTCATTTTGCCTTTCGGAAAAAGGTGTCAAAAGTCCCCATAATTTGAATGTACGCATATAATTTTACCGCGCGTAAACGGTGTTGAGAATGGTGTTGAGAATGGTGTTTTCTTATTGTTTTTCGTTAACTTTATGACCGTGAGATATATTAACAAGGAAATAATATCGGAAATCTATAAATAAAGAAGGTGATAGTGTTTTGCTAACTACTGATCTAGTTGTATGTAGGATAGTGTCTATGTTTTTAGAAATATTGTAACTACCTTGCATTAGTTGTGCTATCTATATTCAGATGAAACAACTAACAGTACTTTTTACTTTCCAAATATAACCGAAGGTTTTAAATTTACATTTTAGGCCAAATGACTTTACGCCAAATGCCTTTGGACCAACTGCCTTTAGGCCAACTGCCGCGTCCCCATTTATCCTACACTTTAGGCCAAATGACGGGTACCCCGTTGATCAAGGTTTTTTACAAACATAATATAAATCTAGTTGGACCCCTTCCCTTTCCTCATAATTTTGAATACAAGCTAACTTCTCATCTTGTGAGGTACACCACTCTAGCCTTCCGCTGGCTTCTTGTTCAAAATTTGAAAAATAATCAATATACCCGTGAAACAATCCGCTTAAACGTGTCTGACGATCGTAAACAGATACATTGTACTCCCAAACTTCATGT
Organism: Timema poppense; assembly: GCA_902141375.1. Taxonomy (NCBI): domain Eukaryota; kingdom Metazoa; phylum Arthropoda; class Insecta; order Phasmatodea; family Timematidae; genus Timema; species Timema poppense. The sequence goes on along the minus strand of CABFOV010004575.1, from coordinate 23,832 downwards.
ACTGCTTCAACGGTGTAGCCTTTCTCAACGGCTTTCCTGATCTCGTCAATCACCCAGACGCCTGTCAACCAACGATCATTCTTGTCATTGTGCTGACATGCACCTTGGTCTTTCTCCTCCCCTCATTTCCTGCACAAGATTAACATTAACTTGTCATGCAGCCATGTAGGCAATACGAGCATGAATAAATCCCACGAAGGCGTCATGGTAACTTTAGCTATGACTTCTACTTGATCAATATTATTATTATTTAGCAGTGCATCTTACTATCTGTTCGGGTTATACGCTTTTAAGTACTAATTACGGTAATGGATTAGGAAATGGAAAGGTTGAATTAGAGGAAGTGAACCCGCATTTGCGTGGAGGGAGAGTGGAAAACTATTTAGGAACACCCCCCAGTTCACCCGACCCGACCGAGATTCGAACCTTGATCTCCCCGTCCTCAGCAGTCGAGCTCAACACGACTAGCGCGTTAGCCAACTACGCCACATAGGCGGGTTACTTGATCAATAGACGGACATTTTGGTTGCCAGTTAATTTTGGGATGGACAATGGGATATTTTTTGTTTGCAAACGTAAGGATAAAATTAACACATATCCAGTATTTGATCTTCTCTACACATGAAAGGTCCTGTTCGTACAATTTGTACGCCCACCAAATAATGCGTCCCTGGGACTGAGGGGCTCCTTGCTGCACACCTCGTGCTGGAGTACAAAGTGAAGTCCTCGTCTGTGTGTTTCATCTTATTAGAAATATACTCCCACATCTCTATGATTGTGTAGCAGACATTCTTAAAATTTTCCACGCAGGCCATGGTCATTTCGTAACGCATCTCCATAGTCTCATGGCGGCTGTTTTTAATAGGGGTGGTCCTGGCAGGATAACAAGAGAGGGAACCCGTGCCAATAACAGCCCCAGAACTGGAAGACAGAAGGGGTGTCTCCAACTTTGAAAATGCCATCTACACGTCGCCCTAATACATATTACTCACGGACGTTGCCCGTATGAAGAAGAGACCTGGCGTTGATGGGCCTCCTAGCAGATCCATCGTATAGCAACGTGCGACTGATGGTCTGCATGACCCTAGCAATCATTGGGGATGATACCGATGGTATCCTGCTTAAGGTGACTTCGGCGGTAAACCAGCATGGATCGTACACGCCTCTCTGAACGGATTAGCCTTGGCCTTTTCTATAAGCATGTTTCTAAACGTCAGGCAGGCCTTCCGTATGATCTCTACATCTTTCACGCAGTATCTACAGTTCCAACTCAGGGTTAAAATGAAAGACATAATTATTTTCTCTGACCAGCGCTTCATACCACTTCTCAAAGTTCTTCTATCACTTAACTGACATCTCAGAGATGCCGTAGTCCTCCTTTGGCGGCAAGGGACCCATATGCACCCACGTTGTTTTTTAATGAAAAATGGGGGAAATGTCCCTTGTCCGAGGAGTCGTTAAGGCCGAATGTTTTGGACATCTTGGACAACGACATCGGTAAAAAGTTCAGCGAATCAATAAAGTGGAGCGGGCCGTAACCCATGGACATGATATTCCCACCGTTCATCATGATCTCTGGAGTCCATTTTTAAACTCCATCATACATTTCAAAATAAATTTCCGATCATAGCCTTTCGCACTATGGCCTAGGAGGGCGATATCCATAAATGTGTTGCTTTAACTTGCTCTATAAATCCGAAAAATTGGGCCATTGTGGAATCACCCCCGAATATGTAAGTCCTATCACTTCCGAATTCCGTGCAATGATGGTCATTATGGTGGATATCAAGGCAGGCCTTGCAACACGTCCTCAAGACAGAGATTAGGTTCGTGCAAGTACGTGAAGCCGAACCTTGAAGAAGCGTTTCTTGTCTGCATTCAAATTCATAGAACACGAACAAGAAACTCTTTACTAGTGACGGATTGGACTGGCCCTGCTTCATGTAGCAAAAAAGACCAAAAGGACGATGTGTCTAGCATATTTTACAAAAAGTCTCAAAGCACCTATGTGAATAGTTTGACTTTTCTAAACTGAAACATTGTCCACAAGCCACACAAACCTTTGTGACATTATTATGTCACCACCACCCTTCCGAGAACCACACCACTCACCATCACCCATCACGACGGCGCAGCCACCACCCCCACTCCCAGTCACCCACGTACCCACCGCCAAATTCGCCTGCCTACCAGACATCAGTCAGCAGAATACTCACAGCCAGAGTCACCTGCGTGTCCATCACCAGTCACCACCAATGGAGGAGGTAAAGTTCGAAAAGCCCAGAAATCTCAAGGATTTAACAATGTGCGAAATTTATTCAAATGTTAAAATTATGAGTTAAACGCCCATGACTACATAATAATTTTGGACAGTTAAGGTAATGTCTTCCTTCCAAATTCTGCCTAATATGGGGATTGTAAGCGATTTAAATTTAACCCTCGCTGTATGAAATATCTCGGCGGACAAAATGTAATGTTTAAAAGTGCATTAAAAAAACCAGGCGTGCTCATTGAATATGATATGTTGCCGTAGCTTTATCTCACCAAGTTACTATTCTCAGAAACTCTATTGACATCATCGGAGCTAGCGGCGACAAATTGGTAGAATATTTTCTTCGACATTTTGAAACAAGTTTACTCTGTGAGAAGGGAACATGTATAAATATTTTATAATATTCTTAGGATATTTCAGTTTGTGAGTAGGGGGCACTGCTGCCTGAGAGACAGTGATTTTTCTCCCGAGACGTGGACAGGGTTATTTAATCACACCATTTCCTTCATTGCATCTCCAACTTTCAATATGGAATTTAAATGGAGCATTTGTGAGAAATATTACGCAAAGTTCTCCAACCTTATTCGACACAAACATCAATGTCATCAAACGACTTACCATCCTGCTCCAGAGGTTCACCAGGATGCCTATTGGAACGAGGAAGCATTGTGCAGCGCATTAGACGAGATAGAGGAATACCATCGTGTCAAGTGCTTAAACGAAGTCGAGAAAAACAAAAGTTGTAACGTTGTGCTATCGGAAGAGCCTGGCAATGAACCAAACGTTATTGTGCTTGATGGTGTGGGAAGAGTAAGAATGCCAGGTAAAAACTTTGGAGAGAATGTCAATATGCGTTCTAGCGCCTCTCAGAGTGTCCTGAACTATTTTGGTGGTGACTCCTATTCATTTTCTATATGGTAGGAGAGATAATATTCTCTCGTGATTATTTTACTAGGTAAAAGAGTGATATGTTTTTCTTAATATCACAATAATATAGTTCATGTTGCATTATAAATTCTCAAACCTGTAGTGGTGACAAGACTTAAATTTTTTTAAATCTCTAGAACATGTTTGGAAATCCTTTAATATTTAAAGAGAGGGAAGATATAACAATATACACGTGAAAACTTTGCCGGAGTGAAATGTTATGTAAATGTTATGCTTTTTTGATTACACACGTGGGTTAATATAACAAAAGAAAAAAAATTGCTTTTATATATATAAAATCTAGTGAAATGTGAAGAACGTAAAAAAAAGTATGTTATAATTATAATTACTATTATTGCTTCCCAAGGAGAAAGTAGAAAGGGTAAGATAGAAAATTCACTGTTGGAAGAGTATCAAAATTAATTCACTAATAAAGTGTTATCTTTGCTGATTATGTGGTAATAGAAATTACAAACATAGAAGTTTTATTTTTAAATATCATTTAAATATGGTCTCAACTATATTTTGTTGACATAATAATAACTTTATATAAATTTATATGTAATCTTAAATACAATTATGGGCACCTTGAATAAAATATTTTAAAACAATCAATGATGAAGACTTGTGTAGTTGGGAGAGGGCAGCCAGATTAACTTAATAAATATGACATCATAAACATGTCAAATAAAAACAAGTTTTATTTTCAGAACTGTTTTAACGGCCTCAAGCCAAGATGAGAGGAAGTGTACACACATTTTCGCGGATGGGAGAATTGAAAACCTAATAGAAAACCCTCTTTAAACACGCCCGACGCAACAAGGAATATTGAATATATCCTTTAAATTGAATATTATGGCATGGATTTGTGTAGCTTGTAAACATATATTTTCTAGGAACAGTCACAAATTTAACCTTGGCAAATACACATACAATTTAAAATTAAATGATTCTCTTTTTAATATATGTAACAGAACACAGTAGAAACAAAAGATAATTGAAATATCTGGTGTGGGTGAATTCGTCATCGTCCTGATTAGTCGGTCGTGAGGTAAATTATTTTCACTTGAAGAAGGTAGGGTTGATTTAAAATCAGCCATATATATATATATATATATATATATGAACCAAAACCCCCTTTCAACAGAGAATCAACGCCCTCCTTTCTAATTTAGATTAGAAATAGCATCAGACGATTACGAAAGGTCTCGGCAACGGTTGCTCAATATTAGTTTCCATCTCCGCCGGGTGTGTTAAAATAAGAGGTCGATACAGTTGAAATTTTAAAAACCACGTGTTTATATTTGTGCTGTAAAGTAGTAAGGCCTTCCCACAATTTAATAAACTCCTTAGCTATTAATAATGATAAATATTATAACGTAGTTTTAAATATCTGTCTTCTTTGCGATTTATAATTAAAACTATTGTATTATGTGTTCGTAAATGAATGCAGACCGGCTACTAATATAAAACTATGTATTGCAGACCGGCTACTAATATAAAACTATGTATTGCAGACTAGCTACTAATATGAGACTATGTATTGCAGACTAGCTACTAATATGAGACTATGTATTGCAGACTAGCTACTAATATGAAACTATTTACTGTAGACCGAAGTGCCCTGTCAGATATGCTTCAAAGACCGTGAACATTGCGTTTCACTTTCCTTAAAAATAAATAAAATATGTGCGAAAGTTTGTACTCTTGGGTCGTTTAATGTGTCATATAATGCACACTATACTAGCGATAATCTTCAGGGAGGCGAGGGGTGTTGAATCCAGGTCGTATCGCTTCTGGTGTCCCACTCGGCCTTCACTCAAGTGCAGGTATACTAATTTCTTCCTCCTCCCTCTCAAATGTATAACTAGCCATGACAGGGGGGGTTAGTGCAGCTAAAAATAAAATGGTACGACATACGTGGATGCTCATGATTGTTTCACCGTTATATCTTTAAAAGCAAAATACATTTACACTGAGACCACTATCATGACTTGCCATTACGTCAGAGGTAGACAGCATCCTTAAGAATATATTTATACACAATCTTTCTATTATTCCCACTTTAGATGGAGGGAATGTGATGAAGATTTTAATCCCTAGACATGATTTAAGCTACAGTGTCGACCCAAAGAATATATAAATTGATTTAAATTTGCTTGTGGCAAGGAAACTAGCTCGTGGACCGCATGTTTAATATAAATACCAAAATTATAGAACTTGGTTGTGTCTTTTTTCGTCGGTTTGATATATTGTTAAAAGTACCTTCCTATGAAAATTTGATTGCACCGGAATTCTCTTAATATCTGACGAGGTCAAAGTCCCCCCAACTCTCGCGTGGGATTATTTTAATATTTGTTTCTCTATCACGGATGTGAAATGAAAAGGGCATTGACAGAGGTTGAGAGTAACAATGTCATTGCCATGAACGCTAGCATTACATTACTTAGTATCTGTCCACCCATGTAGCAGCCTAATAGAGTTTCCTCCTTTAAGATCTAATCTCTACCACTTGTACCAAGGAGGTGTCGCACCTACTTTAAAATCTAATCTCTACCACTTGTACTAAGGAGGTGTCTCACCTACTTTAAGATCTAATCTCTACCACTTGTACTAAGGAGGTGTCTCACCTACTTTAAGTATCTAATCTCTACCACTTGTACTAAGGAGGCGTCTCACCTGCTTTAAGATCTAATCTCTACCACTTGTACCAAGGAGGCGTCCCACCTACTTTAAGCGCCCGGTCCAAATGAACTCCAACAGGCTAAATGAACTGATGTACTAACAGGAATACAACACTTGTGGATGTGTTTGTTAAGCTTTTCCGATTTTAGCTCCCAAGCAAATGCTGGTACACATCCTAGTTCACTTTAAGCGCGTTGTCAGCCGACTTCATGGATGTGTTCCCCCTCCCCTGGTAGATAAGGGCGCAATGTGCTGTGAAGGCTCACTATCCAACCGCTGTGGTCGTGATTGTTTTTTTGCAACCTCACTCCCACGCAAATACTGGTACACATCCTAGTTTACTTTAATCGCCTTGCCACCTGACTTCAAACAGAAAACTTACTTAAGTTGCAAGAATCAGGTAACGGTGATCGTGTTTTTTTTAACCTCACTCCCACGCAAATGCCGGTACACATCTCGTCTGGTCACAGACTACTGTAAATACTCAGACAGGATACATTTGCTTGGATATAGAGGGGGAAGAACGATATTTTGCACCAGTGGGCATGCCGTCTAAATGTCAGGCTCGTCACGAATGTGGGTTCACTTCCTCTAAATTCAACCTTCCAATGTTTCCCAAAGGTGAAAACACACTGACTAACAAGGTGAAAGTTCCTAAGTTGTGTTCAAATATTAGAATTCCCTCAGTCAGATTATATAAATACATCTGGTGAGCTCCTGTTGGCTTGAAGGCCTTCAGAGTTCGATGTTGTAAAACCAGATGTGACCAAAATATACAAGTTGTTAACTTGACGGCTTTCAAAGTTCGATGCGTCTTAGGGCCAGTTTCATAGTCATACTTAGTACGCCTCAAGTGCGGCACTATACTAAATACAGCAAGACACCTACCTTGATCAAACTGGCCCATTCCATTCAAGTTCAGGTAGGTGTCTTCCTGTATTTAGTATAGTGCCGCACTTGAGGCGCACTAAGTATGACTATGAAACTGGCCCTTAAAGGTATTTTTCAAGATCAAATGTAACCAAAATATACAAGTTTCTAACTGTTAGCTTAGCGGCCTTTAAAATTTGATGCGCCTTAAACGTAGTTTCCAAAATCAGATGTGCCTAAAATACACGATTTAGTCACATTGAAGGATTAAAGGCTCTACGCGGTAGGTGAATGCACCCCTCGGTTGCGACATCAAAGTTTCCCTTTTCAATGTGTCCTACCACCGGGGGATTTGACACACACGGCTCAAAGGGGTGGAGGGGGAAAGTGAAAGGGGTGGAGGGGTGGAGGGTAGGAGGGGTGGAGGGGGAAAGTGAAAGGCCTGGTGGCCGAGCGAGGTAGAACTAAAACAGTACAGTAGGTGTCGGGCAACCATCAAAGAAGGATGTGTTGCCCGCCGTAGTGGGGAGGGGTGCCCGACGCCATGGACTGCACGCTCCCCCAGCAAAAATAAAAAACTCCCAGCCAAATCCTCCTCCAAGGACACACATAAAAACAATGATACAATCAAATGGGACAGGAATGAACAAGTTTTAATCAGAATAAACCCTTACAAACCACCCCTGAATAAGAAATTTCTATTTTAAAAAACGCGAAAAGCGTTTTGACTCGTCAGTGGATGTGGGGTTCCCAGAGGGCGATCCCTCTACTGACAAGGTAAAACAATAATTTGGTGCGATTGCACGGAGGTGCTTCGCTTCCCATGGCTATAGCTCTGAAACTATCCATCGCACGATAAATATTCTAGGGAACATTTTTATAGAAAATTTTATTTTGTTTAGTCATCGTTATAGCTATTTTTACTGTAAAAGTAACTTAAAAGGAGATATTGAAAGAAAATCTAAATGTGGTGGGTTTTTTTTTCATGATTGTGGTGAACGCAGACCTCGCACGAGAGGTAAAAATTAGTATGCTAACTAGACCCCCCCCCCCCCCCC
>CABFOV010004575.1:3872-14450 GCA_902141375.1 Timema poppense | reverse complement strand
ATATAAAAATCACTGTTAGGTGTGATATGACATTTAAATTTGGCGCTTAGTTAGAAGGTGTTTACCAGATAACAAATCGGAGAAATGACTAAGAGGGAAAAGGAAGTGGTAGGTTAACATTTTCAAAACAAATACAAACACTGTGTTTCTGTGGTAGAGAACTGAAATGTAATCAGTGGATCTATGGACTATTCCAAATAAACATAAAGATCTGATCATTTTAAATTCCTGAAGAAGTAGGGGGAAAAAACCTGGTAGGAAATATAGAAGATTACATTTGCCGGGAATTTAGCGGGAACAATCTTATTAACAAAATTAGTATTAAATATTTTATCCTTATAAGTGGGGGAGGGGGGGGGGTAAATTAGTTTGTTTTTTTTAATTTCCAAAACTAGAAGAATAAACTACTTATAGGAAGAATGAAATTGGGATGGCTGGTGTAAGGACCACGCAAAATGCAATGTGAAACAACAATGAAGGACTATAGAAACGTTCATCCAACAATGAAGGACTATAGAAAAGTTCATCCTCTGTTATTTAAACTATATTTGTTTATAAATTCAACTAATCTTTGTTATCAGTAGAGCTAACACTGTTATATCGTATTAATTTCAGTCACTTGATCAGTTAGAATTCTGGCAGCGTGCACTAGGTGTGGTGTCACTTGTGTGCGATTGTTTAAAAATATTTTTTCCCAGGTAAATGCTGGCGCGTTCTCTGTTAATTTAACTCATAGCTCCTGTCACATTAGGGGCATTTGTTAATATTCAAAACGATTTTGTAACCAACCTATATTGTTTTTAACTAATTTAACCTAAAAAATTCAGGTAATGGAAATTTGTTAGATTCTGTTCTTGTATAAAGTTGTAACGTTACAAAATCCGAGACGGTAGCCTTCCCTCTTGGCCAGGAACTGAGACCGGTCACGAACGAACTTTCCCGAAGCGTTGGACGGTAAATAGAGTCCCCGATGCGCGGTTCCATATGTGAAGTAAAAGAGTGGCCGATAGTACTCGTGGCAACACTTTGAGAAGGGGTGCACAAATACCCGCTGATAGTTAGGCTAGGTACCCAGTATCACCAAGGTAGCCAAAGAGACAGGAGAGGACGTTAAGACCACAAACAAGCAGGACTACGACCTAATCCAACACTTGCTGAAGGACCTCAAACAGAAATTTCACACCTACACGCTACCGAGGGACAAACCGGTCAAAGTTGTCATCAAGGGACTCCCGCCCAACATGGCTACCGGCGACCTAGAGACAGAACTCAAAGACATGGGATTCCCCGTGACCGACGTGAGGCAATTCCCCGGGAAATCGACTGTGGACAACACGACCCAGAGAGTAACACTTCTCCCTACTTTCCATGTGACCCTAGCAAAGAGCACAGACACCAACACCATCTTCCAAGTGACTCTAGCAAAGAGCACAGACACCAACACCATCTTCCAAGTGACTCTAGCAAAGAGCACAGACACCAACACCATCTTCCAGGTCAAATCAATCAACCATACCAGAGTCAGAATCGAACCCTACATTCCACCAGCTAACACAGTCGTACAATGCCACAAGTGCCAAAGATACGGCCACACTAAGAACAACTGCCAGAACACTCCCCGGTGCGTCAAGTGCTTGAAACAGCACATCACCAAGGACTGCCCCAAAAAGACACCACCCCTCCTGCCCGGTGCGTGAACTGTATGGGAAGCCACACGGCAAACTACAGTAAGTGCCCGGTGTACCTAAACTTACTAGAAAAAAAGGCAGCACAAATACCTAAGACGAGTACACAGAACAGACCCGTGACCCGGACCATGCCCCCACCCTCCAACACACAGAGCTACCCTCCAATGCGGCAGAGACCCGCTCCAAACCCCCTAGTACCCGAGGCGGCCAGGATCCACCGAACCTACACCCAGGCAGTCCAGGCGAAACAGACCCACGGACCCTCACAACAAGAAAACTGTTCAACCGGTCCCGACATAAAATACCTTATCATGTTCCTCAAAGAACTAAACATCATGAAAATCATAACACACTTCAAACCTTACCTCAACAGAGAATATGTTCATTGTGATAGAGGGAGCGACTGACTACTTGGTAAACCAGAATGAATAAAAAAGACAAGACGCGGACCAAGGACATTCAACGCGTTTTCATATGGAACGCGAACGGGATACTTACGCAGGCTCATGAATTAGAAACACTTTTTAAAACATATGGAATAGATATAGGACTAATCAACGAAACACATCTAAATTCAAGTAAGAGACTCGACTTTCTCGGTTACTACAGTAGCCCCATGGCTTCTTTGGTGCTTACTGACAGCTCACAGCTGACTTCTGACAGTCAATATTTTGGTATATACCTAAATGTTGACTGTCAGAAGTGAGCTGTCAGTCAGCACCAAAGAAGCCATGGGGCTACTGTAACTCTACAGAAGCGAAAGACGCAACGGAAAGGGAGGGGAGCCGCAGTATTCATCAAAGATAGTATTCCCCACTATCAACATAATTTTCAAGACTTACAAAACATAGAATAAACAGCAGTCAAAGTAGATACAAAGAGCGGAGGTGTCTTGTTCGCGGCCATATATAAACCACCGACTAAAACACTACTGCAACAGGACCTAGACGAACTCACGACATATTCTTATCAGGGGACATGGATAATAAACACCCAAACTGGAATAGCCGACTGACCAACACGAGCGGACGCGCACTAAACGACCATGCAGACACCAAGAGCTACACACACAGTAGTCGGGCCTGGCGAACCAACATTTTACCCCTCAAACTCACTATGGAGACCAGACGTGATAGATGTGGTCTTAAACAATAGAGGCGTGACATCAGAAGAGCTCTCCGTTCTAAAAGAACTAGACTCGGACCACAACCCTATATTGTGTGAGATCACAACGAACACCGAGAGAGAGGTAAATAACCACTATTTGTTCATGGCATTCGTCACAGGTCCATCTTCCAATTAAAGAAAAGGACAGGTTGGATAGTAAATGACAACTACTTGAACATAGCATTCGTCACAGGTCCATTTGGCATACCTATTATTTTACCTTTTATTAAAGTCGAAAACAAATTTCCATACTAATGAGATGGATATGCTTGTTTATTTTTACTGATAAAATATGAGATCATGGCTGAACATTTGATAATGGAGAACGTAGATAATTTCCAAAGTTTTTCAGAGTTGAGACATATTATAATTTTACAATCGTCAATGCTGAGAACATCGCTTCACATGAATACGAATTACAAACTATCAGATGTATGAACAGGGCTATTTCAGACATTGTTGGAATTTCTGTCCTCGTCCCATGACACAAATTCATCTAGCAATTTTTTTTATTAAGAAAGTCAAGTTTTAATCCTGTGTCGCTTGATAACTCAGACAATTTTTCTTGAAATTTAAAGGCACATAACGGCCCTTTTTTTTTTCAATTAAGTATGGTTTACGAACCAAACTTAGTTTGTTAGAATCAAAATTTGAAGGGAAGTATTTCTGAAACCGACTCCAGGCATTTCAGATGATCAATTATCAATTGTCCATGGTGTCTACTAAACTTGACCAATGAAATCCCCAACCTTTTCCCTGATCATTTCCTAAAACTCCCGACTAAAAAGTATGTCACTTCCTTCTAACTCACCGCCGCCCTCCCTCCACCCTTGTTTTTCTATTAATCTTTTTTTAATAATAATAATAAGTTTTAAAATTTGAATTAAAATTGTTTACTAGGAATTAAAAATATATTACCCAGCTACAAACAAAAAAATGACATAATTTACTGATTATTGTATTTCATATTTTGAGTAAAATATAGTTTTCCCGGATTTTTGTTGTGATTTACCAAACTCCCGACTTATTCCCGTTTTTTCCCGATCACTTCAAATTCCCGGCAAATTTCCGTTTTCCCTGATTTTCCCGGATGGTTGACACCCTGAATTAACTCTTTGAGAAGGTTATTTTCAATTACAAACCATCTGTCGCTGAAACATTAGTAAAGTACCATATCCCGCCCTATTCTTCACTGTGTTCACTTTTAATATAAAAATGTTACAACTGTGTTCATAACCAGGTCTGTAGTGAAGTCACGTGATCCAACACGAGCGATGGCCGCCAGAAACACCTTTATTCATTATGCGTTTGATTCTAAATCAATGTTCGGCGACCGCGTGGTCTAACGCGCTACTCTTGCAGTACACTAGACTGCCAATGACGGCGGTATTGAAGTTCTAATCTCGGCCGGGTGTATTTTTTTTTCCCCGAAATCGTTTTCCCACGCTCGCGTTACGTACGTAAATGCGGGTACACTTCCTCTAAACATCACCTGTCTGATCCTAAGATTATTAGTGTAATTAGTATATAAGTGTACAACCAAAACGGGCACTAAGACGACAATGGTTGTTGCTACAAATTTAGAAACATTCTACTGTTGACACCAACATTCAGTAACGCGGTCCACAGTTTAAGAAACCCTGGTCAAAGTCTCGCAGTAGACTTAAGACGGGAAGATCGGGGTTGGAATCTCGGTCGGTGTGTGTTACAAGTAGGTTTTCACAGTGTTAAATCTTTCTCATCCCTAACACATTAGCGTGCTTAGTACATCGGGGAAACCCACAAGGATAGTAAGCGGCGGTGCTTGTTTAGCTGTACATCAATCAATCTGTATGAAAATCAATAATTTCAATCGTCGGTGACCTGGTGGTCTAGGGGTAAGGTGTCGGACTTTATGCTGGCGGCCGGGGTTCAATCCTCGGTCCCGGCACAGATTTATCTGATTACCAAACCCTCCCTTCACCTCTGACAAGACATCTTGTGAATGTGGGGAATGCCAGGCNTGACCTGGCGGTCTAGGGGTAAGGTGTCAGACTTCTGTGCTGGCGGCCGGGGTTCAATCCTCGGTCCCGGCAAAGATTTATCTGATTACCAAACCCTTCCTTCACCTCTGACAAGACATCTTGTGAATGTGGGGAATGCCAGGCCTCCACCGTGGTTCGGATTCCACGTTAAACTGTAGGTCCTCCATTTCATCTCACAATCAACCTACCATTACACATTAGCGTTAGTGCGTATAGCCCGAACGGGTAGTAAGACGCGGTGCTAATAATAATAATTTCAATCAACTTAAAAAGTTTCATGGAAATACTTTTGGCTTATTTTGAACACTTATGATTTGATATTCTATAGAGAACATAGTGGCATGTTGTATGATAGGCTGTACATTCCTACAATGGAGTTTTATATCAACGGGGAGTAGAGCTAGACATAAATCAGTACAGTCGACATTGTAAGGAGCTATACAAAGACTAGATGAATAAATCAATCTAAGTTTGCACGTATAATATAGATGGGCAGTAGCTAGCTCTCTTACCGAGTAGAGACGGCAGTTGCCGGGGCAGGCCCCCAATGTAGACAGGTACTATCCCACCCCCACCCCCGCCCCCGTCAGCGCGCTCTAGCCCCGCGGGGTCTTCCACCGCAGCGACTAGGTCTAGTCCCGAGTGGAAGCTGGGGCTCTTGGGCAGCCCCAAGGTAGTGGCAGAGTCCCTGTAAAACATGGCCCTAGCACCGGGCCTCGCCTCACTATGCACCATGGCACCATTCACGGCTAACACTAACTTCACACGGCCGACATTACGAGATGAACTTCTCCAGACGAGACCGCTCGCGGACTGTCGCCGAGAGAATGCGCCACAGGACAGAGTGAGGCTGGCGCTTCCAGCGGGAGTATTGGCAACGAAATAATGTACAGAATGCAACTAAAAAAAAATCCTTAGTGTTTATTTAAATATATATATATAAAAAATTAATATTTAATTGTTTATTAAAAACAATTAATGTCATTACATAAGATTGGTTCCTTTTTCACAGCATAAACGGTGTTGTTTTTTCTGATTTCCTTTAAATAACTCTCGTATTTTGAGAACATTAATAATGAAAATAGTGAGATCCCGTTTTTGAAACATATTCAAACGTGGAGTAAGAATATCGGTGTTTAAAACATAAGGTCCTAACGCGATCGTACGGGGCATCGGCGATTACGACCCTCCCGCGCTTATCCACAGACGCATCAGAGACGGTGTGGTGGCCCCCCCCGCTGGATACGGATGACCCGGGAGGTAGTCTGTGGCGTTGAGGAGCGAGCGCCCCTGGCCACGGCCTAAGGCCGGCTTCACCAGGATGCGGCTCCGGAGCTCTGTGAGACCCCTCCCGGCTGGCGCTCAGCCCAACTAGAGTGAGCGTGGTGTAGTCCGTGTGTTTCTCCATGTTACGTGTTAAGTGTTACGTGTTACATGTCCGTCTCCAGCCCCACATTTTGTCATTGGGGTTGGCCGCCAATTCCAGCTAAAGACATTTATTTTTTAATATTCCGCAGAAACATTTTATCTATTATTTATATTACCAACATCTTTGTGTGTTTTTTTCTTCCGTTTCTCGTTCCCCCCCTCACTGTATTCTGTCTTTTCCCTTTCCTCTGTACGTTCTGTATTTCCCTACGGTCATGGCGACCCTTTACTAGCGATGGGGTGGGTTTTTTGAAAATTTTCCCACCCCAAACCTATAGTGGTAATTTTCAGGCCGCAAGGCCGCCAAATCCTTTCATGTTGTGATTGTTCGTATCCCTATGTCGTGTCCGTTTTCGAGAGCCCTTCGGGGCTGGTGTTAATGTTTGTCCTTTTATGTTTCCCATGTTTTATTCATGTTTTCATGTTTATGTTTACTGTTTAAAATAAAACCATATAAACAAACAAACAAACAAGTTAGCAAGTAAACAATGACGTCATTAAAGTTTGCTCCTGTTTGTTAATATAGGAGTTTGCGGTTCATACCCAGGCCGTGTGGACCACTGTATTGTTCTTAAATAATTTCAAACCTTTTAACCCTGAAAAGGCGAGTACAGAAAAAATTCTAGATCATAATTTTCTCGTTGTGGCTCCATTAGTGTAGGCATGCTGCAGACAGCATCACAACAATATGCAAATTAATATAGGTTTTAAAAAACGTAAGAGTGAAAATGAAAGCATTAAAGTTTTAACTTTGATGGGGTAGCTATAACAAAAACAGACAGGATGTTAAGCAAAATGCCTATAATTTGTTGCAGATACAATAAAAATGACAATATATTTTCATGTCCGGAATATTAGGGTTATGTACAACAAAGATAATTTTGCCTATAAATACATATTTACTTGATTCTAGAAATTAACTTTGCAGTTGAAATGTAGAGTAGCCAATATTTTCTGAATGCATTATACAGTTAAAGTACTCCGCGGCACCATTAACACCCCCACCCCCCCCCCTTACGTTCAACCGCATACACTTGTGGATAGTCTCGACATATTTTCTCCCGTGAAGACTGGTGCAAGTGATGCGACATTGTTCGGTGGTTTCTTGCTGACATTTACTAGGCAGTTGTTTCACCAGGCCAAAAGAACTGGCAGCGTTAAAAAAACAAACTCAACAATTTCGTTAAATAATTTGGTGTATTTTAGACTGATGGATTAGTCTCGTTTCCAAAGTGCGTGAGACGTCAGTTAACTCCTCGGAAAAAGTGTTATATTCCGCAGCATGCACAAACCTCTAAACATAAATCTGCTGACAGGTGCGCCAAAAGCAACTCATCTCTTGGTACGCAATCTCACACCGCCAAGCGCAATTTTCACTAGATCTCTGCAATTTTTAATAATTTCTTGCACAAGCAGTTTTGTGCTACATCAGCGACTTTAACTATATACTGGATATTGTTAACAATTTGTATTGTGAAACAGTTTCTGTTGGAGGACACTCATTGCTGCCAACTATTCCGCAGAAACAGATGTTATCAAGTGCCTTGAAGAGAGAAATAAAACACTCGTAATTTCACTAAATGTTGTGCAGAAAATTCAACCAGTTCCAGGTGTTGCAGGCCGAAGTGTACGAGAATAATGTGAGCGGGTTTTGGCCGATAATCGGGACATTCGGCAATTAAAAGATATAAGGATGATTCTTAGAGGTGAAAACAATGTTTCAACGATATTGATCCAAACACAGTCGCGCTCTTTAGATATTCTCCAATAACGTTAATAGAAGTGGAGAGATAATTTTCGGTATAGAAAAAGTGTAGTCTGATAGAAGACAAAACTTAAAAGTGGAAAATTTGAAGAAGTATCTTGTTTTCATGTGCAATCAATGACTATTTCTTAATTATTGCCTAGAACCATTGTGTGCTGATAGTGATATATAGTGCTCTAATCAGAATGTCAAGCATGTATTTTATTTGGATTCAATTCCGTTATATGAAGTGTAAATCAAGATATGTGTACTCAGGCATCTTGTCCTGATTAAATAAAGCATGATTTTAAGATTTATTTCGTTTGGTTACAAGTTATTTGTAAAATATGTTCATATTCTACATAGCCTATATTGCCATAAAATGTCAGTATTTATTTTTAGTCAACACTATATTAAATAATAGTGCCTTTTTTCCAGATTTTGTGCCTTTTTGTCTGCCTATTTTTCTCTTTTTAATACCTAACATAGATCTCTAATTATAACTAGAGGGGCTGATCGAAAAGTAATGCAAAACAATTTTTTGGCGCAATGCCAGTTTGGCCCATATTTTGAACATCGGCAATAAGAGTAGTTTGAATATCGAGTGACAGAACTCGCTGGCTCAATCATGTGTTGCCCTGGCAGAAGAAGCATGAACACTTGATCAAAGATGG
This sequence comes from Timema poppense, assembly GCA_902141375.1. Classification (NCBI taxonomy): domain Eukaryota; kingdom Metazoa; phylum Arthropoda; class Insecta; order Phasmatodea; family Timematidae; genus Timema; species Timema poppense. The sequence continues at coordinate 5,725 of CABFOV010004575.1, read as the reverse complement.
CGTGTGTTATTGTCATCCACACTGGAAGAGCAACGAGGTGCAGTCTGTTTTTTGGTGGGAAAAAAGGAAACAGTGAAATGTTAGGCGTGTGTAGTGATGATTGTCTCGACCGCAGCAAGATCTCTAAATGGGGCACATTCTTTAAAGAGGGCCCAGTAAACCTCGCTGATCAGCCACGTTCCGTCGACCGGTATCCGCTTCAACACCCCTAGATGTCAGGCGCAATGAGCAGGCAATTCGGAACGGGCGGTGGATCTATCTGCGAACCTTCGCAGAGCAGTTCAACATTTCGTATGGTACAGTGCACAACATTGCGCATGAGAATTTGAAATTCTCGAAAGGCAGTGCGTGCCGGGTGACCGAGAGACTGACAATGACCATTTGACGTGTTACGGTGAAGAAGAGCCTTCTGGTAGGGACTTATGATGAGTCCTTCATATACACCTACACAGCCAATATGATAGATAATATGTTATGATGTGGAAATTTCCCATGTCTCGGACATCGAAGAAATTCAAGGTCACCCCATCTGCGAGAAAAAACCTAGTGACGGTGTTCCGAGACATGCATGGCATTCTCTTGGTGGAGTTCCTTCCACACGGGACCATTGATAACTCTGCAAAGTTGTGTCGTGGCCTTGGTGACGTCCTTACAGAGACGCTGCAAATGTCAGATTGATGCATAACAATGCTCACTCCCATGTTGCGGCTTCTGTTTGTAAATAAATTAATAAATTTGTTTGGGGGGTGCTTCAACAGCCATACAGTCCAGACATAGCTCCTTCGAACTTTCATCCGTTCGGACCGATGAAGAAATGTCTGGGTGCCAAACGCTTAGATTCAGATGAAGAAGTGAAAACAGTCGTTCACAGGTGGCTATATGCCCAGAAAACAGAGTTCTATGAACAAGGTGTACTAAAACTGTCCCCGAGAGACTTGGTTCTTATGTTGAAAAATAGCTTAACATGTAGCTTCTTTGGATATATATTTGCTCTTTTGTTCAACTATTGAAACATGTAAAAAAAAAAGTTCGTTGCTTTTTGATCTGCCTAGGTATATTCAATTTCTTACAGTTTAACAGGAACTTACAAAACGAAAACTAAGTTCATTAAGATAGATTTATATATATTTCTAAGCTTTGCTGTATGTTTGCTAAGCTGTACATCCTATAATAAATCTATTTATATATAACTTTCTTGTGGATAATTTCAAAAAATGAGGTGGCCCAATAGCTAAATAATTTTATAATAATGGAAATTGATAAAACTTAAAGAAAAAGGAAAAATAAACTACTAAAGAGAAATTTGATGAAGAAAGCCCACCTAGGGAAAGAGGAAAAATGTGGGAAGAGCCCAATGCACAAAGATGACATCTTCTTCCTTTCTTCTGTCTTCTATAGTAGAAGTAGTCCCACACATTTTAACACAAATAGAATAATATATTGTCATTGTTGCCTTTATCAAACACAAAAAATGAAAGAAGAGAGAGTGTCAATTGACACAAACACTGAATGGCTCCATTTTGAATTTAAAGAAAAACTGTTAGAAACACAGTGCCAACTGTTTTTGGGAGTAAAGATAAATTTCTTAGTTATGGTTAGTATTTATAAAGGCCAATATATATTTTTAAAAACTAATAGTGATAATAATAACTAAAATAATAATAATAATTTGAAAAATGTTAATCTTATAGAAAAAAATGAACTATTTTCTGTTGAGACCTGGTGGTGATCCATTGATGGGCCAGTTCCCACTGTCCGAGTTGAGAACTGTTGCACATTTTTCCTCTTTCTATATGTGGCCTTTCTTCATCAAATTATCAAATGTACTCGTATTAGTTTATTTTCCCTTTTTT
>CABFOV010004574.1:0-51070 GCA_902141375.1 Timema poppense | reverse complement strand
AAAAAATGTTTTTGTTTATTATTTTTATAAAATTTAAAAATACATATTTAGGTTGTTTGCTGTTAAAGTATGTTTTTATAATACAATTTTTTATTTCAAATAAAAAATAATTAAAGAATACACGATACTGTCACATTAAATAGTTTATTTAGAATTTATCCAATTATCCACGATAGCTGTAGACACACTGCATGTGCTCAAAATACAACACAAAATAAAATATCATTGTAAATTATTAGAGCTTTACCGGTTTTGATGGTATAAAAGATTCGAGCATATTAAAAACATTCATTAAGACTGGTATAATCATATTATAAAAGAGTTTTATTCTGATGTATGGTGTTGGTTTTGATTCCTTCATTTCCCAGAACCTCTCCCTCTTTACCCCTTGGATGATCCAATTAACTCGCGGTACAATAACCTCGTGTTTCGTTCTTGTTATCATGTGTAATATAATATTAGGTTTTATGTGAATTAGGGTACATTAAAACCCATTGGATTTTATGTGGCGATTATTATACAGCTCATTACATTAGATAAACTTTTGTTTTTTTGCAATTACATATGTTTTGTATTTACCGCCTGTGTGGTCTAGTGGTCTAAACGTCCAAAGGTTGTGGGTTAGATACCCAGTGCTTCTAGATTTTTCTGTAATGCACTGGGTCTGGGATGGGCTCAAACTCAGCCTTGGGGGGACAAATGAGGAGCTACTTTAGTAAATAATTACCAGCTCCGGTCTAGAAAACTGAGATTAATGGCAGGTTAGGTTGTTTGTGTTGAACACATGACACCCTCTATCTGGAAATGTTGGACGGTTGATTGGTATAGCTCGCTTGCGGGCTGACGCTATGTAGTTTTTTTAAATGTATATTTTGTTTTGCAAACTTGACAAACCAAATAGAATTAAAATTAAATTTTTCAATATTTAATTTGGAGATATAGGGTGCTACAGACAAAAAAAAATCTGTCAGTTATAAAAACTATTAGATCTATATTTTTGTATCCATATGATAAGATATGTGATTCTAAGCTTTCACTTTTGAAGGATATTAATCAATACCTAAAATGGTGGCCTACTAATAAATTTAATAAAATTATATCAATTTTGACCTATAAAATATTTGTATTTTTTAAATAGCCCTTTAAATATAAATCTGTCAATTTTTAATCACTTGAGGTCATATTAGTTTTTACATAATGATGGTCTCGCTGCTTCTAACATTGATATCATGTGTAAAGAGTGAAAGTTGAAGAGCATTTAGTCTCAGATGTCTCATTAATAATTACTGGATTGACATTGATAGAGAGGAGTAAATTAGAATATAGATATATATATATATAAAATGTGTACATCAGTAGCTATTTATACTATGGTTATTAATTTACATGTGCACGTGAATATGATAAAACTTCTTCGAAGCTAATATAAGCTTTTTTTAAGGGTTTATATAATCAATATTTTAAAATGTAAATATAATAAATAGAACTCTTCGAAATTAAATTAATATGAATTTATCAAAATTATGAATGAGAAAAATTGAAAGGACAAACGTATAAGCTGCTTCTATAAAAAATATATAAATTAAAATTTCTTTTCAGACACACAGTTCCAATTTATTAGCTATGTAAATACTGTATAGAAAAATGACACCCGGGACTAAATTTTAAATATGGCCTTCCAGTTTTGTGTGCTTGTTTCCCTACCTAATGAGCTATTAGGGGTCTACTCCATGCCAAAATGTAATTAGCTATAAAAACAAGTAGGCTTAGACTAAGAATATTTTCTTTCAAATCTAGGGGGAAAGGGATAGTTCAGCCCCACCAATATTTTAACAGAACATTTTTGGCCTAAACCATATTACGAATTTGTACCAATGAACTAATCTCGTTCCAACTCATTTTTCATAGATTTAGGGTCATGTTCTGCCTAATATTAGGTTGTTTTAGGTTATTTTTGTGCTATTTCGTAGATTAGGTTTGATTATCATCGTGTTGTGTCATAATTAAGTCTAAGTTAAGATTGTGTAGTGTCATGCTACACATCATTTGCTGTTTTTCGTTCCACTTGAGAAAACAATCAATACATCCATCTCTTAGTGCAACGCCCAAACAACCGGAACCGATCACCAACCACCTACCTTCCCGACCATTCTTAAGGGGTCTGAATTCGCATTCAGCCTTGAAAACTTCCCCAGATGCAATGGGAGAGAAAGAAAGAGAGTGGGTAAACTTAGAATTACATTTTCATTTTTATTTTTTAATAAAATTTGGAATGAAATTATGGCACCAACTTGATGGGCCACATGTGGTGGCATATCAGCTGTCCTCCTGTGTGTGTGTGTGTGTGTGTGTGTGTGTGCGTGTGTGCGGGTATGTGGTCTAGAGGGGGGGCAGAAGGGAGGGTGTCTGAATGCTTCATGTGGGTAAACATATGTTCTGTTTTCATGTTTCAGTGAGCACAGTAGGGGTTGACGCTGTACTAGGCCGGAGCGTTACTCTACCATGTGACATCGAACCAACAACAAGGGAAGACAGGGTCTACATGGTGCTATGGTTCAGAGACAGTGCCGGGAAACCCCTTTATAGGTAGGCTCACTTCTAGACCTTTCACATTTAGCAAAGTTACTTTTTGATGGATTTACATTACTCTTATATATATCTCAAAACTGCACTTTATATAAATATATTATTGTATATTACTAACTGTTCCAGCTATACGCATTTATTATAATTAATATAATGGGTTAGAGTTTATAAAAACAGTATTTTAAGGTATTATGCCTGCATCCGCGTTGAAAAAAAAGGGGAGACCATTCAGGAAGAACCTCTTTCAATAAAGCCGACCAGGATTAAAACCCCAATCTTTCAGTAATAAGGAGGCCTATCTCGCCTTAAATCAAGAGGCCACCAAAGCGGATAAACCTATAATAATTTAAGACAAATATGTTGGTCTTCTCCTTTGCCTATTAAAATTATCTAAAAATTCAAATTAATTTTAAAAGTTTCCAATAAATATCCTTGCTAAACCAGATATCATTAATTTTTTCTTATTTCCCCCTTTTTCCAGGTGGTTATAAGCAATGTGTACCCACATTTGTGTGGGGAAAATAATGAAACAACATTTGAGAAAATAAAATTTAGTAGCTTACTCCTAGGCGGGTTTTGAATACTGTCTTCCCCATCAATAGCAAGCCCATCAGATAAGCCTGGAGGGTTGGAGCACGTTTCTACCTTTAAGAAGCTTTTATTGATTTCCATACATACTTCAAAATCACTCAAGCAAAAGGACCTGTGACTCCCGATGAATCATTCATTTACCAAAAGCTGGCTCTTTGTTGAAAATAATTCGAATGGGAATCAAATTACAAAATAAGGTTTCTTTCTTCTTAAACGTGACCCGTTATTGNTTTCTTTCTTCTTAAACGTGACCCGTTATTGAAACCACCGCAATCAAAGTGCATTTCAAGGCGCAATTTCTGTTAGTTTCCTCTGCTCAATACCCCTTCGCCCCATATTTTCCAATTTATCGCCAATTTCTAACTTTCTTAGTTACGTTGTGAGAAAATTGATTTCTTTTACGTAGGATTTCCTTTTATATGATATCTTCAACACTTTTTTTCTTATTGTTATTTTATATATCATATCGTCAATAAGTGCATAACGTGGATATGTTTCTGGGTTTTGAGGTATTTTGTTGCTCCAAGCGTGCCAACACAAACGGAAAGGTTTGGTAATAAAAAAATGATGACAGTCCATTTAAAGAAAAAAAAAATAGAAGTATCCTTGGCTCTAAAAATAAATGTAAAGGGATCATTTTTATTTTCACATCAACGTAATAGAAAAATAGCTTTGATCCAGTCCATCAATAGGCCTTTTATAAATGCTAGTATCTTTCACCATCTAAAATTCTAAAATAACCGTAAGAAAATGGCAGATAATGGCTCCACGATCACATAAAATATTCCACTGATTATCAATAAAATAAAAGGTATGTGGATATTATTGAACCCTTAAATTCGAAAGGAAATGGCGGTCAAAATGGAAAAACCTAATCATCATTAACTTATAAAGTGTTTAACCCTTAAATTCGAAAGGAAATGGCGATCAAAATGGAAAAACCTAATCACCATTAACTTATAAAGTGTTTATAGTTAAATTTACTCTCTTAAGAATGGGAAAGCTCATTCTATGTTAGATTGATACATTTTAAAACAGTATCAAAAAAATATGAAGCCTCTACCCCTCGTATTATTTCTCTTCAACCATTATGTTATTTTTTTATTATAAGAACCTACATTTTTAATCTTATATTTTTTCAAATATATTTTCATTTTATAGAATTGAATTTTAAAATAAAATATTGGTATTACTAAAAAAATATGTATTCTAGGAACCATATACAGTATAAATAGATATGTTGATTTGAATGTTAACAGTACAAAGGGGTGCCAACTTAAATGTTTTAAACAAAACTGATTTGATTTTATATCCAAAGTAATAGCTAAACAATTTTGTATATTAGTAACATGATTATATGTTTTTTTTATCTCAACTAAATACCTTGTTTAGTAAAGTTCTATTTGATTAGTTTAGGAACTCCGCCAAAATGTTTCTCTTTTATTTGTATATAGCTTTTGACTGTAAATTAGAGACTGTTGGATAAAAGGATGCCTGAGAACTAATATTTGGAATCTAAAATCAGCTACTTAAATATATACGTTGTACAATACTTCAGATACGTATTTCAAATAAAATTTAAATGAGTGATGTGTTTGAAATGGTTAATACACACCTTCACTATAAAGTGGTACCAATTCCTCACAACACCCACATTGTCTCTGTATCTAATATCACCGTCTGATTTCTTTTTTCCATTTCTCTTTTATTTGTTTTTTTGTATTCCATTCTCATCTTTCACCATTGCTTTCCATCTGTGGAACTTGAAATCTTCAAGGGAGGCAATTTCATGAACATTTTCTTTTCTTCCTTCTTGCGTCTGTTATTTCCTTTTTCGATGCTTCTTCTAGATCACGTCGACGTATTTACATATTTCACGTTGGGGAAACCTCTAGAACGGTGGTGTTGTGTTCAACCTAAAAACGTGAGCTAGTTAAAAAAAAAGGTCATATAGATTTGTTAAAATAAATAAACTAAGGTTTTTGAGATTAAATATTTGCTTTTATTAGTTTACTGGTAAATACATGTAGGTATTAATCATATCGTTGCTCTTAAGCTTAAAACACTCTGTTATAATAATAATAATAATTATTATTATTATCACCATGTCTTATTACCCATTCGGGTTATATGCACTTACGCTAATCTGTAATGGTAGGGTGATTGTGAGATAAAATGGAGGACCTACACTTTAATGTGGAATCCGAACCACGGTGGAGGCCTGGAATTCCCCACATTCATAATTTGTGATTAATACACGTCTTGTCAGAGGTGAAGGAAAGGTTTGGTAATCAGATAAATCTGTGCCGGGACCGAGGATTGAGCCCCGGACGCCAGCACAGAAGTCCGACACCTTACCCCTGGATCACCAGGTCACCTAAAACACTCAAAGAGGTCTAGTTAGAAATATATAATTTTCATACAAGATTTTACCTTAAAGTATTCCTGAAAGCTGCTCTCCATCACTTCAAGAATTGTTTGCTATTATTTTTTATTATTATTTGGTTAAGGGAGTGCATATACTTTAGAATTAATACTTGGTTTAAGATTCAATTTAACCTTATATTTATTTGTTCAAGGTTATTAACGTGCACTTTCTAAACAGACAAATAAATCAGCACATTACTTATAAGATAAATTAATTCTAAAATTGACACATCATCCGGCAGCCAACCATTAGTTCATCACTGCAATAGGGGATACTCACAATTCACAAAAATAAATATTTCAACAAAATCGGGAAAGGAACCCGGGAAACATAGCTCTGTATACAGACACGCTACTGACTGGACTAAGGTGTCAGACAGATCCTATTTAATAACTTAGGATATATGTACACATATTATTATTAAAAATTATCTATCTTTATGCTATGAAACTGCGTGCAATGCATCAAAATTATATTAGCTATATGATTTTTGTATAATTTTTAGCCATAAGAATTTTTTTATTTAATTAAATTCTTTATAGACTCGCAAATGAAAAGTAGGGCCACACTAGTTTAATCAGATCTTTTTAGTAATCGGGAAAACCTATGCAGATCCTGAGATTTTAATAGATTACAAAAAGGTATTACTCAATTGGTTTGTGGATATAAAAATAAAATCAATCTAATAAAAATATCCACAAATAAGTCTTTAGCGTGTCTGATGACTGATCTAAGGGTCCCAGGCTTGATTTCCCTCATGGTCAAAAAATTATCATTTAGGAAATGTGAGTTTTACCTTTCCCAGTTTTAATTAACAAACATGGCCAGGGTGATGAATCTATTATAGATCTATGTTAGTCTATAAGTTGTGTGCTGATATAATCAGTAAGTTTAGAAAGTGCACGTTAGTACTTCAAAAATAATATTAAATATAGTAGTATATCTATCACAAAATTATCAACAAATATTTTTCTTCATTAATATGTATTTATATAATTACTTGATTAAAAGAGGGGAGTTATCATGCAATTTATGAAATAGAGTAGGATTCTGGTAGGAAGAAGAGTAATTGATAACCCCTCACTTTATTAAAACTCCTTTCATTATATTCACACCTCAATTAGTGTGATTTACATCATTATCAATTGATAAATATTATCAAAACCTATAAAATATCATTGAAAATTAAGTACAATTCTATCAAAGTTTGATCCAAAAAATTATATTTGTACATTTTATTAACTGTTCTTCCTATCTGAATTAGGTTATATCTGACACCAGCAAATAAATGGTGATTACACAGTCTCAGAAATGTGTATCGCAATATAAAGATTTGTCTTTGAAAAAAAAGTTAGGATTTGAGTATTAACTGAATGCACTAGAATTAGTTGTTAACATGAGATAGTCATACACTAGGCACATTTTTCTCTTTAATTCCACTTCCTTTATCGTAAAAATATGGACTAACTTGTCATATATAATAATACATGGTCCTCTTTATCATGTGAAACAAATCCTAAACAGAACTGTTAAAATTATTTTTGAAAAATTATAAAAAGATACTCATCAGTAAACTACCCTCAATTAAAGTATTAGGATAAAAAAAACATTTTTTGTGGTATATTAAGATTTGAAGTTCGAAAAAATAATTAATCAAACCGTTAAAGATCAGTGGCCAGGGGAAGACATACATGGGGACAGAGTTGTAGAGTCATCTTTTTTGGGTACATGACCAAATAAAACGTAGAAACTACTCACAAACTCGTCATGATGTCGACATGGATTTTTTTTAACGATGACAATACTTTTTCTTCATATGAGAAAGTAACAATGAACCAACTTATTAAATAAGCACCCATCTTAAAAATGTTTTTAACTTTTTCACAGACAATGAAGGGGGAAGTCCACAATATTCAAAACTGAGCTCTTTTTATTTCCATCTCAAGACTCAAACCAGTGACCTAATCTAAATATATAAGCATGCTAGAGAGATCTACCTCCAATATTTTATACTGCGTATACATAAGTTATTTCTGAGGTAGAATAAATGTGACGAAAATTTTGTGTCTCCAAGTTGGTACCTGTCGAAATATTCCCCATGGGATCCCATGTGTCGCATCCTCGAAATATCCCCAATAAACCTCTTCAACCCCCATTTCTCTAACCAAATACTATTGGAGGGGCTAACTGGTCAGCGGGAAGGCACTGCAGTAACAGAAAATCCTGAGGGGAAAACTTTATATTTTTGAAAGCTTAATATAACGCTAGAAATGTTGAAGGAAATGACCTTAGAGTATTACGTGGCTCAAAATAAAGTAGCTTAAAATAGAAAGCCTATACATATATATAGCTATGGAAATAACTACTTTATCGGTGACATACAGCATCTAGCTTAAGGAAATATGGAAACAAATTTGGTGATGTAAGTCTTAAGGTGGGAGTGTGAGGAACGACTTGAAGTTTTTTTTATCAAAACACTTTTTGGTCAAAATAAATCAAATAATTCTCCGATAAGAACATGGTTTTTATTTCCTTTAATTGATGACCTCAACAGTTATTGAATATCTTTCAATGGTACCCTGGAATCAAGTGACAAATATTTTTCTTTATTTAAAAAGTTTCTCATTTCTAACCACCATGCTCATGGAATATATTCAATAAATGTTAATGTTACCATGTGAAGAAAATTAAACTCTATGTTTCTACTGGAGTAATATATATAATTAATAATAATATTTTATTATAAATACTGCAAAACACCTAATTTATCTCGCGTTCCATACATCCCCACCTTAAGCAATTATCTTAGTGTGTAATTTGAGAGAGGATTATAAATCATAAAATTTGGAAGTGGGCAGTGGTTAGTTTTTAGTGTTTCTCAATTCACTCAAAATGTTTTTGCTTTAACTCTTACATATTAAAAAAAAGTATAGGCCTTTACTACACGTATGCATCTAATAGGTATTTTTTAAAACTATTACATAAGTATTTATGAAAAAGTATGTATAATAAGTATATATATTAAATATGTAAGAGAAATAGTAAAGGGCGCTTGATTATTATTCAGCAGAATGCGGTTCTTCTCCCTTTAAGTACGTATTTTATTAAATTTTCTTCATTCTGTAATACTGTATAAGGCATTTTTGTGTTTACGTAAAAATCAACCACATCCTTCAATTTATTATAACAATTAAGTTTCAGTCCCTAAAGATTTCTTTTAAACCCATATGTCCAAACTAGTATAAATAAATGGTCCAGAGCTCCACATGGACATTATCGCTCTATTGTTTAAAAATGGAAATATTTACTCCAAACTCGTAAAATATGTTAATCAAAATAATATACACTAGCAAACCCAATAATAAATTGCATTATACTTATGTAAAACATTTTTTGAGTCACGGTTTTAAATTTTATAATTTTATTTTTAAAGAATTAATGTCTTTAATTGTATGTTTAGAACGATAAAAAAAGATCAATACTGGGTCCTTAAGGGTCAACACTTCGTATTAAAATTTGGACCTCCGGTTTAAAATTTTCGAAATTTTACTAGGTGTTGCACATTTTTATGTCATCGCATTGCTATTAAATTCCTCAATTATAAATTTTGACCAATAAAAATTGCAAATATTGACTATTGAGTCTAAAATGAAGGAGATAGATCATTGTTGTACGAACATTTTTCCTAAGAGATTTAAGGAAAAATAAACTTTTTGAGAGATTTACTTATATTTAATTACTCTACGGTATAGGAGAATGATTGCGTTAAATCTCAAGTAGTATATCTTTACAGCTATAGCTAGCAAAATCGTAATATCTGCCAATATCTAAGAAACTATTGGTTTTATAAAAATATATTCCAAATAAAAGTTTTTTTAAATTTTAATAGTACTACAATTTTGCAATGTAAAGTTATTTAGTATCTCAAATAATCGCGGAGATACGTAAATTTCAGCTTCTGTAAAGTACCCTAAAAGTAATTTTCACGGAAAATTAAAATTCTTCAGTTTATTTATAATCTTAATCAACGCCTAGATACGAATTTTAATCAAAATCGTTTGAGTCAATTTTGAGGAAATCTATTTTTTTCTCTTTTCGCCCTTTATTAAACTACTCTTAATTTTGAGTTTAAACAGACACACAGACAGACGGCATTGCAAAGACCACTTTTTAGGGTTCAGGGGCTCATGAGACTTTGACATCCACCAAAATTTCAGGTTAGATATTTTTAAGGTCACAATACTTTACCTTTAGTGTTTGAAAAGTTGAAAAATATATATATTTGCCTATAGCCTTAAAGTTAATGGTTTTATAAAAATAAGCTACGTTTAAAATATTTGTATTATAAATAGATCCACATATTTGTAATAATAAGTAATTTCATTTCTCAAATAGTTATGGAGATATGATACAAAATGAGAATTTACGCATCTGACCAGAGTCCTTAAAGTCAATTTACCAAAATATTGAGAGTAGCCATTTTGTTTGGGATATTTATAAATGCTCAGGAATGAGATTTAATCAAATTCGTTAGAACCGATTTTGAGAAAATTGATTTTTTCTCTTTTAACCCTTCAGTAAACTACCCTTAATTATAGGCTTAGATATCCAATTCCAAAAATCCTTCGGGGCAGCCTATGAAATCCCTAGATACCAAGTTTTAGCCCAATCGGTAAAATATTTTAGGCTCTAGTTGGAGATACAGACAGACAGACGGATGGAAATTCAAAAACAACTTTTTCGGGTTTGGGGTGGTCATGAATCGTCGAGATACATCAAAATCTCAAGTTCGATTTTTTTCTATAATCACAATACTTTCTCTACCTTTAAGATAGCGAGAAAGTAAAAATCTCTATTCTTCGATCTATAAAATTGAGAATTAATTTGCTGTCCAAACTGTAGTTAAAATAATAGAGATATTTCATACACTAACATTAGAATTTCTCCACCCCTGACAAATGAAAGAGAACAGTTAGATAAGTCCTATTCCAAGACTTGTCAACTTTATAATTAACACGAGATAACATCAGACGGAAGGTTCGTAATTAAAATCCGATAGTTGATGGGAAGGAGCTATCAACCTATTGTTATATAATTGGAATGCTGACGTTCATCGTAAAGGACAGACAATTTATAGTGTCATCAGGACAATTTTAGAGGTGAAACTAGGGTATTTTGACTGCCAGTAGCTCTTTAATTAGATGTACTTTTTAACAAACCAGAGCTTATCAAATGACATTATTATAATTGTATATTATTTAGTGTTTTGTTTAGCACGGAGTCTTACTACCCATCTAGGCTATAAGATTATGTACTAATTACACTAGTGGTTTCAGGTATTATGAAGGTTATATTTATAGGAAGTGTACAGGCATTTTCACGGAGAAAGAGTGGAAAACCTTTGTGGAATAAAGCACCTTCAGTACATCCGATTGAGATTCGAACCTCGAGTTCCCTGTCATCGGATACTTAGCTTACTTCGAGTGTAGCATGTTAAACTATTCGGTCACCGAAGTGGGCCTTTGTTTAGTAAAATCATTTTAATTTATCATTTAGAAAAAGCATTGTGATATAGAAAATTTTCCGTCTTGAGATTATTCTGGATCTTGACGTTTTATGTTTTCCTGAAACAAAAAAAAAAGTCTGACAATATTGTATTTCCTCATGTCTTCTCATCTTTCTGTCTGTCTGTCCTTAAGGCTATAGCTAAAACCAATATTTGATTAATTTTTTTTTAAACTTTGATATTTATATGTTTAACGGGTGCACATCTGGACGTTATTTTAATTTTAATTCTAATCTTAAAACTAAGAGAAATTTATTGCTGCCTAATTTTTGAAAATTTAAGATGAATAAAAAATGTTTTACATTTTATGGATATATTGGGGTTGTTTAATATGATAAACTATAATGTTTGCTAGCTTTTCTAGAACTTACACTATTTTAAAATAACTACACATTTTTAGCTATAAACAATTAACAAAATTGCTAGATCCATTTTTCTATATCGTGGTTTCTCAGAGAAAATAATTACCGTGATTAAAAAAAAACTATTTGAGATATTGATAGTTATCGAGTTTATGACCCATTGAATATAAAAAAAAAATTCTTTGATGCCATTTGTTTGTATTTTTTTTATCACGATTTATATCCTAAAATGTTTTACCAATAGGACTGAAAGCTGGTATCTAGAGTTATAAACAGGTTCCCCAGTGAATTTTTTAGTGTTAAATTTCATAATCTAAAGTTAGGAGTAGTTAACCTATANATATATACACACACATATATATATATTAAGGTCCAAGAAATGTGGATTTGAATGCTGTGATCTTAAATGAACAAGATGATACCTTTCTCTCGATTTGTTTCTGTAACAATGTTTAGTTTTGTATCTGTTCTTTGGTGAAATGTGAACATTTATTTTTCCATTAGGTTTCTGGAACAATGTATTTTATTTCGTTTCGTATGTCTAAAGAGCATTAAGTAACTGACTCCATTCTTAGGTAAAGGAACGAGCAAGTATTTGCGGTGAACCATATACTTAATATTTTTAATACAAATTTAAAATATTAGATTTTAGTAGACAGTTAACAATCGTTTATGTTATCTCATAATAACTGTTTTTTGAACATTAATGGTGTCTTGTACTGTTTATAGAAGGTTTGATCGGAATTCACTTAAAATAATTTTTTATATTATTATCAAAATAATGTTGATTTTTTTGAGTATTGGACCTATCTATTACGGGATAATTTACTGGTAAGTGATTTATGAAAATTTTGGCACAAACTATAACATATTAATATATAAAATCCATTTACCCTTAAAGATACCAATTTTACCCTGACTGGTCAAATTATGACTATATTTTATAAACTTTACAATAGTCAAAACATGCCAACTAGGCTTTCTACCTTACAGGATAGAAGAAGGATACACATGATTGAGTATGTATTAACATTGTATTTGGGTTTAGTTAAACTATCATAAAATATCAAAGGTGACTTTCTTTTAAAAAAAAAGGACATGGTTACCAATATTTTCTTACTATAACAATTAATGTGTTTTACAGGGTTCTCACTAGGAATTAACATTTTTAAGGAGAACTTGGATTGAAGTACTGCGAAAAATAAGTTTCATTAAATCCATTATGGTAAAATGTATTTATTGGTGTATAAAACAGGAAATTTGGAGTTTAATGGCAATATATAAAACCCAATATTTTAAAGGTTAGAGGGTTGAGGTTATGTGTGTTCGAATCGATAATATTAATTAATTATTTTATTTCCTCTTAAAATATCCTCCATATAAACCTTTCAAAGAATTGTCCCAGATTAAAAAAACATTCCAGTATTTTACCTTTTAGGCCTATTTATTGAAATTTTACGTTTTATTTTTAAAAAAAGTATTCGGAAACAAATAACTCTTATTTTTCTCAGATTTCTATGTTTTGCAGGGGCTTCGCAATGGTGTATGCAGTTCAATTAAAACTTACGCACTTGTCCATGCACGAAATAAATTAAAGTTTAATTTTAAATCAAATTTATACAATTATTAAATATAAATAGAGCTTAATTTTATGTGGAACGAATTTTATGATTTCCCTACGGTATGATAAAAATACATATTATTCTTTGTCAAAGTGAATGCAAGCGAACGATTTAATACGGTTTAATTAGTATGTGTCCTTGTGTCTCAACATTCTTCTCAATTACTACAATTATCTCAGTCTTATTAACATAGGAACTAATATTAGACCTTACGCTCCAGTTTTATTTCAGTAGAAACTGTTCAAACAGGATTTACAATCAAATTAACAGTAATATTGTTAATTAGATTTTAACCATCTATAATTAATTATGGTTTACAAAGTCTAATTTTGAACTAATTTCAGTTAATTTATATTAAATTGTTTCCCCATCTGGCTATTTCAATGAATTGGATATGTGAATTTACATCAATGTCTATATTTTTAAATTATTTTCATAAATATGGTTTTGGAATTCAAAATGTAAGCTTACAGATCACTCTACTACAGTCATAACTAATTTAATTTGTTTTCTTGATGATATACATGTTTTCTCCATTCCATTGATGCCGCGTGAATGGCAGAATGTAGAACGGTGTTCAGGGTATTGACTGGTAGGCCTTGGGAAAAACATTGACGCAGATGGGAGGATAATATTTAGAATATACCCGAGAGAGATAGGGTGTGATGAAGTGGACTGGATATAGCTAGCTCAAGATAGGGATAGGGTGTAATGAGATGTACTGGATATAGCTAGCTCAAGATAGGGATAAGGTGTAATGAGGTGAACTTAATAAAATTAGTTCAAAATAGGGATATGGTGTAATACGATGAACTGGATATAATTAGCACAAGATAATGATAGGATGTAATGAGGGAGACTGCAAAACCTATTTGAATTTGAGCCCCCACTTCTCTTTCACTTGCAAACTGGACTAAATAAACCTGAGATTTAATTGACGTATCCGCAATTGGGTGTCCTTTTGGATTCTAAATGGCGCTATATAAGAATAAAAGAGGAAGAAGATTTATTTAGATAACATTCTACATACGTACAGCGGAGAGAGTATAAGAAACAGCATAATGAAAAAGCACTGAAAAAAACTCTTGCACGCTCTTGTGGGAAATAAGCTTGACCTCGCCGTTTATAGCAACTATGTGCCTTTAACTTCTAACTCCCTTCTCCCCCACACCCTCATCATAATCGGTGGTGCCATGGATTAAATATCAGTTAAATCTAGTCTAGTTTGGTTGCTAGGGAATGTATGGATTTGGAATTCCAGCTGAAGGTACTGAGATTATATTTTTTCACTTAAATATTTCTCACCCTACCTCCACTCAAATGCGTGTACATTTAACATAATTACTACCTTTCTATACGCCTACTCCATTATTGTAAGAATGAGGGTTATCACGGACGAGTGGTAAGATGTGGTGACCCTTCTAGCCACTTACCCAAAGAAAATAACTTGTTCCTGACCACACACACACACACAAATCCTATTTCGAACCATTTACCACTATAAATTACTTGTTCCTAACTACCTACCAAGCGTATAAGCCAATCGGATATTACGTACCCACAAAAATATATCATATTTCTGACCACTTAACCCCAAAATCTAACTTATTCCTAACCACTTATATCCAAAGAATAACTTGTTTCAAACCACTTACTCAAAAAAAAACTTGTTCCTAACAACTTATCCCCAAAAAATAATTTGTTCTTAACCAACTATCCAAAGTTTAGCTTGTTTCAAACTTCTTACCACTAGATATAACTTATTTACAGCCACTTATCCCCCTAAATGATTTTTTCCTAATAAATACTTACCCCCAAGAATTACTTGTTTCTCACCACTTACCTCCAAAATTACGTCTTTCTACCAAACTAACCCACGTAATAACTTGTTCCTAACAACTTACTATCAAAACACTTGTTCCTTGCCACTTACTCCCTAAAATTATTTTGTTCCTAGCTAAGCACAACCAAAGAAAAACATTTTATTAACCAAATACCACCACAAAATCTTGTTCCTAGCCACTTACTCCCCAAAAATATCTTGTTCCTAAACACTCACAGACAAAGAATAACTTGTTATTAACCACATGCTTTCCAAAATTAAATTGTTCCTAACCACTTACTTAAAAAAAACTTGTTCATTACCACTTACCCCCAAAAAATTACGTGTTCCTAACTAAAGTAGCCCCATGGCTTCTTTGGTGCTGCCTGACAGCTCACAGCTGACAGCTAAAAGCTTTGAAAAGCTACCAGACCAAATTATGTATCCCTACGCTGAACCATATAATCTGCAAAAACATGTGTTTAGCAGCTGTCACTTCTAACAGTCAAAATGTAGGTATATACCTAAATGTTGACTGTCAGAAGTCAGCTGTGAGCTGTCAGTTAGCACCAAAGAAGCCATGAGGCTACTGTACCTAGCCCTAAAGATAACTTGTTTGGAATGTTCTAAGTCACTAGAAGTAAAATAAATGTTTTGGAATGTTCCAAGTAACTAGACGTAACAGAAATATTTTGATTTATATCATTATTTTGTCAAAAGGAATAAAATCCAACAGTTATAAACGCTACTTAATCTTTTTTTCATATATTCATCTGCCAAGTCATGTGATCTGAAAGCATCTCTTTGGGTATACAATATACACACCTATTAAATAATACTAATAATATAGTAAAATGGTATCAATGTTGATCGTAAAACTAATGAGATAATTTGTTTTCTAAAGGTTTACTAAAAATCCTACCCTCTTTGGTCAAGTCTATGTGAACAAAAGCTCGCCATTTAACTGATTACATCAGGCAGACACAAAGACAAACTATCACTGCATCAGGTGAAGGGTGACAGGTTTTGAGGGAGGAAAGGGGGAAGTAATGTAACACAATTGAGCGGGAGTGCTTCGTGGTGTCACAGTAAGTGATCAAGTAGGGAAGAGCCAGGGATCTACTTTACTTATGGGCTTAGGAACGTAATAAATAAAATTTAAAAAAATCGATTAAAAAAATAGAATATACACTTAAGTGTTGATTGGCCCCCTTACCCCAAAAGGGTTTAATAAATCAGTGGCCCGACGCATTAATTCAGTCTGTAGCACATCTGTCTACAATATCTCCTACTAGCAGCACTACCCTGCGTTGCCAATCAATGCATTGCTTGGTTACCCCGGCCAACGTTTTCCCTTATGTTTTGATTAGCCCATTTACGATAGTTGAAATTACGAGAAAGCGGTTTAACTAATTTTGACAAACGACCACTCTTTTTAAAGGATAGCTGTCTAGAATGTTGGTAAGATTGTTGTTTAAAAATAAACAACAAATTCCCTAATGGATTTACAGCTTCATCCCACTACTATATGCGAGGGGGATTATTCCTAAAATCATCCTTTGTCTTTAACACCATTGAAATCTAGATCTATGTATGATTATTTATCTTTAAATAAAATAATATATTAAGTTAAAAATAACGAATAACAATAGTTAATTCAGTGGTATGATGCAACAAAGAGAAAAATCATGGCAAGAATTAGTATCTATAAAACGAACCAATAATAAGTAGGAGCCGTGTCCAGTTGTGATTTTTTCAAAATTTATGAATAAGATATATGTTGCGGCTGTATTCGTACCTCAGATCATTTTGATCTCCCACCCTTCACCAGTAATGTAGCATATAATTCATTGCAAAAAGTATGATTTCCGCATTATATAATTATAAGGGATGAACGGAGGATATTATAAAACATATATTATATATACATTTGTTTTATTTAGTCAACATTACATATTAGGTATTCTTTGGAATTTATTCATAGTCAGGCTTAGAAGATTCAACGAATCACTCAGTGTACGGAATGAAAATTTCTAGTTGAAATTGATGATTGCCTGGCTTTCGAGTCTCACATATATATATATTCATAGTCAGGCTTAGGAAATTGAACGAATCACTCAGTGTACGAAATGAAAAAATTTAGTTGAAATTGAGGTTATATATCCGAAATTCAAAGGCCAGCCAATCCACAGTTTCACCTAAAAATTTTCATTCCGTACACTGAGAGATTCGTTGAACCTCCTAAGCCTAACCATGAATATAAATACTATATATACATAAATATCCGAGATTTGAAGGTCAGTCAATCCTCAATTTTCTCTATAAATTTTCATTCTGTACACTGAATGATTCGTTGAATTTCCTAAGCTTGACTATGAATACATTCCAAGGAATACCTAATATGTAATTTTGATTAAATTAAAGCTTCCACTTTCACTCTATGAATAGACGGTTGAGAGATTGGGTGAGGTGCTAGTTATAAGATGTATCTAGTTCGTAAGTCATGTACTGATTTAAAGAGTCAAATCAGAATGTTTATGGTAGTTACACTAAATAATATAAATAAGTATAGATCAATAATATGTATTATTAGAAGATGTGTGTAGTTTGTTTACGTTCCTTGTCTTAACACTTGGCCAGGATACTCAAAGTTTTCACACAAAAAGAAGAATTTTAGAGGAAATTTGCCTTAATTTCAGTGAAGGAAGCTTGTAAATTAATTAAGTAAAACCACCTTCTATATATACACCGGTCATTATTTAAGAACCCATATAACCCCACTTATACCAATAAAATAAGGAATGTATTAAGGAATAGGTGGATCTAAACAAACATCACATTACCTGCAATTAATATACACTTTTTTTGGTAGAAGGGTTTTATAAATAATTAAAATAGTTTAAATAAACTATTGTTTTTACTAGGGCTCCGGAATATACCAATTCAATTTCATTAATGGGGGTAAGAATTGGGAAAGTTAGATTTTATCAGAAATATTTCCAAACATTCAAAGATACTTAGTGGAGAATCATTATGGGGAGGATTACTCAATAACCTGGTAGGACCCTGACATACTTGTCCCAGAAATATAGATTATACGAGTATGGCGTTTATTTAGTCCTTGATACCTTCAATCGCCTTGGCCAGTTAATAAAAAAATTTGAAACTTTAATGAATACAAATATGGTTAATCAATTATTGCAACTTAATTATTTTCACACTTTTAATTAAGATTTTAACGCCCAGGCTAGTGGAGTATCTTTGTTTTGGTCCAAAGAGGAGGTTAATCCATTTGGAAGACTGTCATTCAAGGCATTCGCAAATAAATGTAATGCCAAATGAACTAAAGCTTTGATAAAAAACATATTTTGCAAGAATTTATAATATATAGATTTGAGTAATGGTTATTTAATAAATGATTAAAACCATTAATAAGGA
This sequence comes from Timema poppense, assembly GCA_902141375.1. Lineage (NCBI taxonomy): Eukaryota > Metazoa > Arthropoda > Insecta > Phasmatodea > Timematidae > Timema > Timema poppense. The sequence goes on along the minus strand of CABFOV010004574.1, from coordinate 32,655 downwards.
GGGGGTGAAAGCATATCTTCAGTAAATTCTGACAGAATTCAAACCTTAACCTTCTCACCACCAGACTGTATGATCCAGACACTTAGTCCACTTGACCACAGCTGCAGACAACTGTCATATTTAAATAAGATGATCTTATTAAGAAAATAATTTTTCCCATATACCACCTGTTTTAAGTATTTAGATAGTTTCCCGAGTGAGTGAAACCTGCTTCGGTGGCCTCGTGGTCTAACTTGCTAATCTCACAGATGACTAAACTGCCAATGACGGGGAGTTTGAGGATCGAATCTAAGTTGAATGTACTGAGACTAGTTTTTCCACAATAATTTTATAATCTCCCTCCACGCAAGTTTGGGTACATTTTCTACTAATATAACTTCCATGATCTTTAACAAATATAAAAACAATAGAGAAGTTAGTACATAAGCGCATAACCCGAGAGATTAGTAAGATGCAATGCTAATATTAATAAAAATAAAATAAGCATGTCTGCAAATGACCTATGCCTCAGGCTGACTTTCCCTGCCACTGACAGAAAGAAGCTGTTAAAAGAGGGGGAAATTACTCACCCCTTCCCCCACTACTCTGCAAAGGACGAAATCAGGGGTTTATGGTGATGACATCGTCGCCATCTGTTGGTGAGGGGCTACATACCTGGCTGATACCCGTTTGCAAAGCCTACGCTATCTTATCTTAACTCCCCCTCCACTCTTGAAATAAACTGCCCTCTGACAACTAATTAACAATAAACTTTTCCCCCTCCCTTTTGTTTATTATTTTTCTCTCTCTTTCGGGAAAGTTTGAATGGACAGGAGTTTACATGACTCTTGGAGAACGTGGAGACGCGATGGAAAAGGAGGTTAAAGGGGCCAGAGAAGGTTTCTCAAAGGCCATAAGCGCTTCTGTCTCGGGTTATAGTGAGAGTAGCAAACTTCAAGTTATGCGGGTTAGACAAATGAAGAGAGGCAATAATATAGCTTGGATCTAGAACGATTCAAGTCTATAATACCTTGCTATAAAACTGGAAAATCATTTAGAAAGAGCATGCACAATTTGCCACTAATTTTTGGAGAAGTTCGTTTGTTGCCTATATTAACTTTGTGAAGCATTATGGAATGTGGAAGTTTTTAGGCATCATTATTGATTGTGTGTGTATCTAGAATATCCTTAACAAAGTCGTTTTACATGCTACAGTCAAATGTGGTAGAAATACATTAATTAAACATCCTTAGAATGGGAGTATTTGAATTTTAATCATATTTTAAAATATTTTATCAGCAAAAGACCTAAAAATATGTAGTCCCGTGAACAGCATTCCAAAAATATTAACTTAATCGTGTTATAAATTATGTTGTTATTATTAGAGCTCATATTTGTATGCACAATTAAATATTAAACTATGCATGGAAATATGCACGAAAATTGTAAAAATAATGCACCATATTATGCAAAAACAAATAAACTAACTCAAATAAACTATTTGTGTTGTGGAAAAGTTTTCCTTGTGCATGGTTGTCACAGTATATAAGTAAATTCATACTGAGATTTTCTTCTGTGAAGCTCCTAAGTCAGTCACTAAAGAATGTTTTATACAATGAAAATGTCCTTTTGACGTCACATGATGTCACAAGTGCATGTGAAAAACACCACAATTCTTCAGCGGTAAATTCCCCTTGTATTTCAGTATTTTTCATCACGACAACTTTTTGATAATTTGACAAACTATTTTGTAACCAGGATTTTTATTTAATAACTGGACAAACTTACCGAATGCAATTTTAGCAACATCTTAAATTTCTGAAGACCATTCTACTGGAATTTGATCCATCATAGAAGGCGAGAAATGCAAGGAGTTACTTCGAGACTCCAACTGTGTTATAATTTCAGGTAATTTAGAGAAGTGGTTATGAATGTACCTGATATTTTACTGGATAGCATCTTCAGAACACATGCACACACAATGGCTAGTTTAGTTTTATTTTATACCCAATTGACTGCAGAGATTTTATTAATTAATTAGTAGATAGCCGATGACATAAAGGTGTCAGGTACAGACAGCTAAGAGTAAAATAAGGATTTTTACCTTAAATTTTAAAATACGCATAGAAAATAATCTTCCCCAGAATATACATTTATATACACTACCCAACACCGGCCAAATTGACTAATAAGATGTGACTTACAAAGTTTATAATTCCCGCATACCTTTATATATGTAAATAAGAAACATTAATTTTGCATACAAATATAAGTTCTTGTTTTTATCGTTACTACAGTATTAAGATTTATCTCTGAACTTCAAATAGAAACAATTGGGTCGTTGCAGCAATGGCTGCAAACTATCGCTGTAAAATTATCATAGTAGCTAATGCTACAAGGTTTACTACCCGCCCCAAATAGACTTATACATATAGACACTCTGCAATAGAAAATATTACAAAATTTACCATATCTAATATATGTGCTGTACTCACACATTGTACGGTATCTTCTGGCTTAGCACAACCTGTTCGCACCAAATTCCTAAAAGAAGAGAAGTCCTACCAAGCTTTTAATGATGCAGCAACAACATATTATAATAGAGGAGTCCATAAATGGGCTGATTGGCCCGGCTGGCCAATCACAAGTTTCACTGCAAATAACCCAATTCCTGGTGTACGTGATTAGATGGGAGTACTTAGAGTCGACAAACAGCTCACCGGATATCCGGTGGACGTCCATTGGGAATGAGCCATGTTTAACAGCCGACTCAACAGTTGTGTGGTGTACGTGAGTGAAGCATGAACCAAGTTTAGAAGCTGCTAATAAGAAAGTACTGTCAGAAAGTTTTATCAGTGTGGCATCATTTTCTTAATAAGGAAATCTCCCACCCACCAATCTATCAACTAAGCCTATATATAGCTAGCGTTCAGCTAACATTGACGACTGTTATATTCGACACAATCACGAGAGGTCCTGGACTGGGCTTGGACATAACCGCACCAGGGTGGCTAGATTTAATCTTTATTTATTTCATTAATTGTTTAAAATTTAAAGTGACCTTTAATTGGTTTAAATATTTTGAAACTTAGATTAATTCTGTGATAATTATCGTTCTGTGAAGGCGCCGGTAAATTCTCACTAGAAGATTTATTTTTAAAAGTAAATTTATTTTATGCAACACTTAATTTTTTCTCTTTGCCACTTGGGTGCTAGTCTCTTTGTAATCTTTTGAAATGTTATTAGGTATCCCACATTTTGAGTCTTTTTGTTTTCTTGGAATATTTAGTTTAAATATAACTTTTTATTGCACTTGTGGCTACCAATAATTGTTTGAATTTTAAAATTTGATATTGTTTTATTTATAGGTGATATTTTGTAAGCGTACTTTCTTCGATAAAATTACTAAAGTAATTCAAGTTTTGTTTGCTTATTAGTTATATCTTTTACATATACCGATTCGTTTAGTGAGAAATTATAAGTATTATATTGTATTATTGTTTGTTTTCTATTAACATGTTAAAAATTAACATTTCGGGATCTTCTCGACTACATAAAATGTGGTGGAAATAATAGTCCCACAGACGTTTGGGCTATGTCATGAACTCAAACATTTATCTAATGTATACATGTCAGATCGATATTTAAATTTAAATGTAATCATACAATTAAATTTGTTTAGTTTGAATTCAATATGTTGATTCAGGTGCATTATCAACCGTTTAAAAGTGCCTTGTTAAGCTATTTATTAGTATAGTAAGGTTTCAAGGATTTAATGGTTTAAACTGTTTTATAAATATCTGATTGGATATTTGAATTAAGAGCTAATCTTAAAATTTAAATTTGTCTAGTCTTAACTCACAATGGTGATTCAGGTGCGTTGTTTACCTTTTGAAAGAGGCTCTTTAAGCTCCTTATCATTATATTAACGATTTTTGATTGTTATTGGGTCTCTTCCAGACTTATTCTTATAATTGAATAATTTACTTTGAGACTGTGAAATATACTCTCAAATGTACCGCGCAAATGCGGTCTCTGCCATATTTATGTTTTTCAACACTCTTTAGTCTGCCTTGTGAGGACATGTATTTTTCTGCTTTACCTTGAATAAATAAATCAAATATTTCTTATAATTGCAATTGTTTCTATTTATTTGTTATATTAAACTGTTTAGATTCCGTTCACCCCGTTTTAGGATATTTGTGGCCTCTAGCTTTTAGGCGTAGGGTGAGAATGGTACATCGCGATAAAATGTATTCAAAACTTTTTTTACTTGGGAATGTTCTATAGAATGAAGCATCATTCAACTTTCTTAGTTAAAGGTTTACTCGTCAAAGGTAACTTTCCATTGATTTTGATATTTCAATGTTTATTTTTAAGCAAAATCTATGTTTTTATTCTTCTCTCCACGATAAGAATTTTAAAACTAACCCTCTATCAGCTCTTTACCTATTTGGTGTACCTTCCCACTTAGTTAAAATTGAGTTGTTATTTTTAACCAAAGAGAAACATTCTATTTACCAATATAAATCATACAAAGATCAGGGTTTCCATGGTGATGTAATCAAAGAATGATTGCACAGATGAGTCACTGCGCTTACAAAAGAAAAGAAATACATTTTCTAGGGAAAATCGGGTTTTATTTGGAAGCTTCTATTTTGCTGACATCCTGGATTCTCCACCTTTGAAATGAGTGATCCTTTATAAAAATTGGTTCAGCCATTTTCTCATAATTTCTTTTGCTTGAAATGGGCTTTTCAGAGAAAATGTGAGTGCGAAAATGAGAATGAGTGTGTGAGTGAGTACGAGAGAGGGAGTGTGAGAACGAGTTTGAAAGGAGTAGAGTAAGAAACAAAAGATAAGTGTGTGAGAGAGTGTGAGAGAGAAAGTGAAAGCGAGAGTGGGGGTGAAAGAATATGTAAAAGCGGGCGTGTGTGTGTGTGTGTGTGTGTGTGAGAGAGAGAGAGAGAGAGAAAGAGAGTCTATGTGTGGGTGTCTGTGTTTGTGTGTGCATGTTTGTATGTGAAATAAATCTTTAGGGAATATTTTCTCTAAATAGACTACTTAAACTTTTAGTTTGCGAATTATATAAATATTGTTGATTTAAATGAGAATTATCGACAACAACGTTATAATAACAATAAATGTTTCCCCAGTCTAGGAAATTAGTTCCTTCAATTAAAAGATAACAAGAAAATATGTGTCAGGACCAGCAATTATAAGAGCCATATTGTGATCAGAGATGAACATTAAGATTTAAAAAGAAGGAAAAGTATTCATTCAGACAAAATTATTCATGCATTTTTAACCTACTAACATTGGTTTTGTGTGTTTAGTATTAATTGATATTTGCCATAATTATATATTTTTTCCAGTGCACAACTTAAGCAAGTTCTATAATTTTTAACCAATGAAAATCATTTATTTGAAGGTATAAAACCATGAGAAATAAGGGTTTCCATAGTGATGCAAACAAAGAATGAACAAATGGATAAATTAGATCTTCGTTTAAAGTTATAATTTTTCACGACATCCTGTACCCTAACTTAAAATTAGCTATAGTTTGTCAAAATTGGTTGTCATTTTCTCTTAATTTCAATAACCGAAAACGGGCTTATCAAATTATATATAAAATATATGATAGAGGGAATGCTAAAATGTGATAGTGAAAATGAAAGTTTAAGTGTTTGAGTGTGTGGGTAAGTGTGAGGTGTGAGAAAATGAGTGTAAGTGATTGAGAATGAGCAATTGAGAGAGATCAAGTGAATGTGAGCAAGTGATAGTGAGGGTATGTGTATGTGTTAGAGAGAGAGAAATATCGGGAGAAGAAGGAAAAAGAGAGAGTGTGTATGAGATAAAAAAAAGAGAGTGTGAGAGAAAAATAGCATATGTGAGGGAGAATGCGTTATAAAGTGTGTGAGAGTGTGTGTCGGTGAGAGAGAGAGAGAGATTTTGAGAGAGATATTGTGTAAAAATTAGAGAAAATTTGAGGGCACGTGAAGGAGAATTTGAGAGAGAAAGTTAAAGCAGGAGGAATTGGAGAGAAATATAATGATAATGGGAGAGAGTTAGGTAAAGAGATTAAGAGAGATAGTTATTTTGATATAAAATGAATTGGAGTGAAAGTGATATTGAAATATAGAGACTGAGATTGATAGTGATAGAGAATGAGAGTTATTTAGAGATTTTGAGAGACCTTAAGAGATTTAGTATGAAAAAGATTATTAAGAGAAATTGTGTGATAAAGAATGTATGGGAGGGTAGAGAGTGTGTGTGATAGAGGGATAAGGTGTGAGAAGATTATACGTGAAAGAATGTGTTATAGTGTGTGTGTGAGAAGGGAGAGAGTGTGAGAGAGTGTCAGAGAGGGAGAGCGAATGATAAAATACAAAAGTGGTACACAAAACATAATGGTACTTTGAAATATCATTCCCTTTAAATTAATTATCAACAATAAAACATAAGTGAACTTAATTTATTTTTGTAAGAATGTGAAAAGAGAGATGGGGTACACAAAACGTTACTTTTAAATATCCTATCCTCAAAATTAAGCGCTAAAATTAAAACGTAGCTTAACTTATGTATGTGTATTTTGTTACTGTTTGCTAAAATGAACATAAAAACTCATTATTTGAATAAACTGAACAACAAAACTCATTATTTGTAAATAATGAACACCAAAACTCATACTTAGATAGTTAAAATGACAATTTTTAAACATGATTCAAGGTCATTTTATAGTTTTTGAGCTTAAAATACATACCAAAATATATTTAAACATCATTTTATCATGCATGAAACAGAACTCAGACAATATTTTCACGAACTTAATAACTTTACCTTTTAATTTTCGAATTATGGTCAATATTATTGATTTAAATGTTAATTAACTATAAAATTTTAATAAATATTAAATAATTCCCTAGTTTAGGCATTTAAATTTAGTTTATTTATGACCGGAATCTAAAGAGAAATATTCATCCAAAGAGAAAATTATTATGTGTTTGAACCAACAAGTAAAGATTTACTTATTATTTATTAGCCGATATGATATATTTTATTTAGAGATTTACAGCCATGAAACAAATTACGGTTTCCATGGTGACTAAAAAAAGAATAAAAAACTGAAAATTCTCTATGAATTCGGGTTCTCGTGAAAAATTACTATTTTTCTCCTAACCGTTAAAATAAGTGGTCATTGTCAAAATCTGGTCAGTCATTTCTTCGTAATTTCTATTACCAGAAACGGGCATATCATTATTATTATTATTATTATTAGCACCGCGTCTTACTACACGCTAGAGTTATACGCACTTACGCCATTGTGTAATGGTAGAGTTATTGTGAGGTTAAATGGAGGACCTACAGTTTAGCGTGGAATCCGAACCACGGTGGAAGCCTGGCATTCCCCACATTCACAAGTTGTGATTAATAAACGTCTTGTCAGAGGTGAAGGAAGGGTTTGGTAGCCAGATAAATCTGTGCCGAGACCAGGGATTGAACCCCGGACCCCAGCACAGAAGTCTGACACCTTACCCCTAGACCACCAGGTCACCTAAACAGGCATAACAAATTATATATAATATATCTCTTTTAAATTAGCCTCGGATTTAAAGTAGATATTTTTCCTTGGTGGTCAAGTTAGGTCAAAAACGATAATCATATATTAAATAACTAATTTTTTTTTCACGTTTCTTCACTCGCACTTAGCTTGGGAGAACTAACGATTTTTTCCATCGATAAATCTTAACTACCATAAACAACAAACATTTCAGACAAGTATGAGGCGAAGGAAATGTTTTATAAATCAATGATACTGAATGTCAACGACTAATTGTAGTGAAGTATCCATCACAGGTGTCAACGTATAGCAAAAACACAATAGGTAATATCCAGATGAGGTGACAAAGTTTTATAATTTATTTATATATCTGGTATATTTTACGAATGGAACATTCCAATTGTTTTTTATATCATCCCAACGTAATGTGTCTTTTATCCAGGAGCACTAACAAATATATCATTATAGCTGATCATCCTTCATAAAGCTATAAATATCCGGCTGTGAGAGAGTCAGCTAGTACGAAGGTTTACACCAGCCATTCATAGCTTCTGTCCTTGTGACTTACTTATCGTAATTGCAAAACAGACGCAGACGGGAAACGAAATTGAACGCTCTTGAAGCCAAACGGGTAATTATTATGGATGAAGGAAGTTATCTGGATGTACACAATTTAACCTGAGACCCAACAAGTTGTTAATGTGGCCTTTATTTCGTTTCTCTTCAACGTCTTCACCTTTGGGGAGCTCCGTTAAGAGGGTTTTGGAAGGCTCAATTTGCCTTATAACATTTTAGGAATACTTAATTTTAGCCTGATTATGTTTGCGAGAAATACAGGGGCTGTCTAACAATTCAAAAGCTACATTAGATAATTTGTGGAGTTGTGTAAAATGACTAGAGTATTTATAAATAATAATAATAATATTTAGCACCGCGTCTTACTACCCGTTTTGGTTATACGCTTTAAGTACTAATTACTCTAATGGATTAGGAATTGGGAAGGTTGAATTAGAGGAAGTGAACCCGCATTTGCGTGGAGGGAGAGTGGAAAACCATTTAGGAAAAATCATCCTTAGTTCTCCCGACCGATATTCGAACCTCGATCTCCCCGTCCTCAGCAGTCGAGCTCAACACGACTAGCGCGTTAGCCAACTACGCCACCGAGGCGGGTTTAGAGTATTTATAGATGCATTAAAAACTTCTGACACCTCAAACCTATCTAAAATGTGAAGCTTAGTAATTCCTTAAATGTTAAACATAATAAAAATGTTTAATATATTAACTATTATTATTATTAATTTATGATCTTTAATTTATGCGGTCCTTGATTTAAATCAAAACCACTATAATCATTGATATTGAACTTAACACCTGATCGCAATATATATTAAAATCTAACTCTGAGTCGTAAACTGATGCATGTGAATCCAGGAAGATCATGTCGTATATTAAACCGATTAGGATCAAACCAAGGACTTCCAAGACAAATACTATGCGTACCTTTATAAATTGTGCTGCTGATCACAGAAGTTTGATAATTTTTGGGGGTTACGCTGGCTCGGATATAAAACCCAAGTGTTTTCCTTCGCGGAAACATTGTGCTAAGGTATTATATCGGTGTAGACAATCTAAATCAATTCGTAGACAGAGTTGACGGTTTTACAAAGTGAAGCTGGAGGGTTTACCTCACCGTTCACCTTGGTCAAAGTGCCTTTTCCTAATTTCAGCAACATATTTGAAAGTTCTAGGGAAAGCGATTCTCCTCCCAGTTGAGCTCTCGTGTTTATGGAAGGGACAGTTTGTTGACCTGAGGCCAAGTAATAGAACGTTTGAGCAAAGCATTCAACTAGTCGGCTCTTTTGCCTCTAACTTTCACATAAAGATTATAAAGAAAGTCCCTGGAAAACCGGAAAGTTACGCCACCAATGAACCTGTTAACCTTTATCATGTTCTGAAATATTTGATTTAAGTTTTACACGGCTTTTTTTTTAGCCATTGAACAACTATCCCAAATGATAATAAAGAAGTCTCTAAACGCCTTCACCATGTTCTTTTAATTTTGGAAATTTTGAGAATCTCCATTTCACCAGACCCCTTTTTAGAAATGAATAATATTTAGAATTTTACTATGTTAGTTGATTTTATTGCCAAGATTTTTTTTTTCTCAAGATAAATTTTTCTCATTTATTTTCACCCTCACAGCCTACCTCCCTAATTTATATAGTCCTATACTAAAATTTAAAATCTTCAAACATTTATCATCACTGCTGCCGAATATATGCTTAATTCCACACATATCTGTTAGTTTTGGAAATTTTAAAGAGTAATATTTATTTGGTTATTTGGAGTTTTTATTCTACCTGCATGCCAAATTTAAATTTTCTAGCTCATATAGATTCATTTTTACAACTCCCAACCCACCCTTATTTCCTGGAAAACAATTTTAAAATTTAAAATATTTGGATTACTTTGGTTAATTGGAGTAGTATATTTTAGTTTTCTGTCAAACTGCAGTTTTCTACCACATTAATAGATAGTTATTAATTATTATATTAGTTTTGTAAATTTTTCTACTCCACAAACCCCTTCTTCGAACTTCCTTATAGAAATGTTAAACTATAATTGACTAAGGAGTTTCTCCTTATCTGACTACCAAATTTTAATTTTCTAATTCAAATTTTTTCTCTAATTATAATCCTTACTAATTTCTCATAATTCTATTTAAAATTTTAAACGATTAAGAATTATATGTTTATTTGGAGTAGTTCCTATCCCTTCTAATAAAATTTTAGTTACCTACCACACAGTAAAATAGTTGAATGTATTAGTTACTAGTTTTGAAAATACAGAGCACCCGTCCTACAACTTGTCATCACCCTGTACTTAAAATTTAGAATTTTATGATTTACTTATTAAATAGAATGAATAGATTTTGTTCCCTCCGTTTGAACCAAAGCGAAGCGCTGCCCGGGGTATTTCTCCTAGTATAAGACATATAAAATAAGAAGGCTAAATAAAATATTATTCAAAATTATTAAAGTTAATGACATATCCTATTTAATGTCATAATCAAGTAATGAAAGATTTTAATAGGTTGGGTTGTTATATTCTAGTCACGGTAATTATGTATGGTTCTGTAATACAAAAAATTACTTAGGACTTTTTCTTGCTTATCCATTTCAGCAATTAGTTTTTGTCAAATCAACGCCGTGATATAAATAGCCTAGAGTCTTATCACATTATTATTTAATTTATCATATCTGATACAATGAAGCGTTGGGACTATTGCTGCCAACAAAGATCACCATAAATCGTTAAATTGATATAATATATATATTTATTAATTTTTTAAATGTTGTGGTTAAAGGTTCTTGGAAAATAAAACAGTATTGTCCTCTTCTTTTTAATATTGAATTCTCTGCATGCTCAAAATATATTTCCCTGCCAAAATCCTTGACTCATGATAAACACGGTTGGCAAATCGGTAGTCTGAACACTTTAAAAAATTAAAAGATAATACTTTTTACTTGCAAAAATAAATTTAGGGCCAATTTTAAAAGAGCTATAGAGCCATGAGTGTTAAACAAACTTATATTTACTTATCATACTTAAAATTACTTTAGAAAATAATACAAACATTTAATCAAAATATTATAAATAAACTGGAAAGCCAGCCTACCATAATTTGATTATTTTGGCCTCCAAAATCACTTAAATAAAGATAAATATAGTGGGAAAATTAACAAAGCCGGCAATAAAGATTGTAGGAATGCGAAAAAGTTTTTAAATAATTTTATTCTGAATGAAAATATCGAACCTTGCTTGAGCAAAATATATTAAGACTTGTATCAATGACAGTACACCAATTGTATTAACATTTGTATATGATAGATATTTCAAGAGTAAGGAGATTCATTGTCTGTATCATCCAAACGTTCATTATACGCAAGAAGACAATGGGTTTTGTTGAAAGAGTTTCAATCTGCATATAAACATCTACTGTACACGAGTGTTTACATTTGGCATTCATTTGTTAATTAATTAACTCTGGAGTAAATCAATACCCTTTGATTGGAACGTCCTGGTTCGTAAGCCTGTAATGAATAGATTTAATTAAGCTAAAAGCCTGATAATTCCTTTCCTAGTACATATCCCTATTATTAGCATGTGTGGAAACGATAATTTTCAAACAGGGAATATTTTTTTAAACTGCAATCAAGGTAAAGTAATCCAGACACACATATTATGCTTGGTGGATTTTTAAGCCTTAGAGTTGGCTGTGATTGAGGAGACTAGAATGGTTGACTAGAGTCTAATTTTTATTCAAGGTTATTAATACTTACAAAATTAAATTAATGGAATGTTACCTTTCATCATAGAATACAGTATAATGATTTACCAAACTCTTGGGTTCAACAGATATTTCATTAAAAAAATATTTTTTTTAATCTATTGGTGGTGTGATAACCAACCCCTAGACGTGCTAGGTTGACCTCTAGTATATAAAGGCACAACTTTACAATGACAGGTTATTTGGTATCTGAAACAAATGTGGAGATATGATATAATTTAGAAACGTCTGCCTATATAAACTGCCCTAGAAGTTATTTTCATGGTGAAAATGAGAGTTGCTGCTTGGTTTTTAATGTTGAACAAAGCCTGGTTATAAAATTTTATAAAAATCGTAATGGCTAGTTTTGAGAATAGTAATTTTTATCTTTTCGCTCTTCAGTAAGGTTCCCTTAATTTAAGGGTTGGATCTTATTTTTTTTAACTAGGATAAACTTAATAGAATCCTGGATAGCAAGTTTTAGCCCATTTGGTAAAATGTTTTAGGCTCTAGGCCGAGATACAAACACACAAACACATAATCCAAATATTTTTGATGAAGGCCCGTTTTAAAAACTTGATATTCTTACGCGGTCCGGCAAAACTATAACAGTGACTCAAGTTCAATCCCTATAGGACTATACTAATTCAAAAAAGTGTTTTTCTTTCATTTTAGTTATTTTAATTCTTTATTATTATTTTTGTCCTTCCATATCTACTACCCAACCACCATCGAAATTGAATAATTTCTTCTGTTTATCACTATCTCGTCAAGCTCTTTAAAAATGTATCTACGGTCCGGGAGTGGACCGTGGTCCACAATTTGGTGACCACTGACATAGACAGACAGGCAAACGGCATCGCGGAAACATCCGTGTCGGTTTACGTGGGTCATGGAATGCTAACATTTATAAAAATCTCGAATTAGATTTTTTTTTGCTATGACCATATCTTTTTTTCCAAGGGACTGAAAGATAGTAATATGACTAATCTTTAAGAAAAAGGTTATCAATATTGGCTTTAAATGTTCTTTTATATAGCTTATAAACGTTTATGTATACCATAATCTGAATATAATTATGTGTATCCACACTTGACATACAATAAATCGAATCAAGCTTTATTTATGTAAACATAAACAAACACAATATATATTCTTCCTATAACTTCTTATCAGATGTTGACAACTTTGTATTAACATTTTTGATCGTCGGTTGTTTTTGGCCTTGATTTTTCCGAAGAAGGTTGAACTTAGAGTAGGTGTACTCGAATTAGGTAAAAAAAACATTGAGGAAAAGCTTTGTCGATTTTAATAGTAGACACTCAATTTTAATAAATCACATGGTATTCGTTTGGCACACGTAACTATTAGATATACTATCTAATCTTTCTCTAGAAATTGGTGTAGATATTCTGCATATAAAATACACTTATAGTAAAATAATTATTCTCCCTTTAAACCGTATAAATAATATTTCATTTCTTACTAGTTCAATTTCATAAAACCATTAGTAAATTCTAAAATATTTACTCATCACAGCAATAATTAAATAAATTCATACCCACATCTGTGGCCGCATGGTCTAAGGCTCTACTCTTGCAGTAAATTATACTGTTGATCACGAGGAGATCGAGGTTAAAATGTCAGTCGGTTATATTGAGGGTGGTTTTTTCCAAAATGATTTGCTATTTTTCTTCGAAAAAAAAACGGGTACACTTTCTATAATTATATCCTTTATCAGCCATAAAACTATTAGCGTAATTAGTACATAAGCGTACAACCTGAGCGGATAGTATTAGATGTGGTGCTGAGAAAAAAAATCGAGCTTACTCAAACACCAACATGTTAACGATTTGAAACAAACATGACAGGAGCATATTGTTTACCTAAAACAAAGGTAAATTTGACGCAGAACTTGATTAACTATTGAAAGACCTACTAATCCTGTACCAACCTACCCATGAGGCCAAATATCACCTGTCTCCCTTAACTATTTTACTTACTATACATCCGGACACAACCTTAGACTAGTTGGATCTGTAATATTTAGTGGTAGCTGTAGCGGCTCTTTTATTGACGTTGTGATTCTCATATAACTTTCAATCCAGACAAACATATAAGAGTGATTGGATATTTAGGATTTAGAGATGATGATGGTAGTGAATATACTAACTTTTTAATCCATATATTACTAACCATCCGGATGACCCTCTGTTACTGTAACATAATTTTTTTTAAATTAATTTTCGTGAATGGTTAGATTGAGTTTCATGGTATTATCGTAAACGATTGGATTGATAAATCTTCATTGAAAATAATTCATAGTTTGATTGGTTTTATAAACAGCACTCACTTTGCTCGTTGTTGGCTCCGGCCCCCCAAGCCCTCGGTGGATTTTCTTTGTAAGTAGATCTAAACTAACGTAATCCCACAGCTGTTTTTTTTTATAGGTCCTACCGTTTATCCACAAGAGACCTCCAAAGAAATGTCCGCGCCGAATTTAAAGTAGCTCTAAAATTTAGAATTTTTGGAGGGGGTTGGAAATTAAATTTTTAGCTTTTTGAAACTCTCCCGTCGGTTACAGGCTAAAATCTATAAGGTTGCCAAATTTCAAGTATACAGCTCTTCTGGAAATGGGTAAAAATTAATGTCAGTGAGTGAGTCAGCCATGTGTATTTATTATTATTATTATTAGCACCGCGTCCTACTAACCGTTCGGGCTATACGCACTTACGATAATGTGTAATGATAGTGTGATTGTGAGATGAAATGAAGGACCTACAGTTTTAACGTGGAATCCGAACCACGGTGGAGGCCTGGCATTCCCCACATTCACAAGATGTCTTGTCAGAGGTGGAGAAAGGGTTTGGTATCAGATAAATCTATGCCGGGACCGAGGATTGAACCCCGGCCGCCAGCACAGAAGTCCGACACCTTACCCCTAGACTACCAGGTCACCCTCAGCCATATGACTTTATAGTATAATAATAATAATAATAATAATAAGAAGAAGAAGAAGAAGAAAAAATCAACGAAAAATAGTACCGCAAATAAAATGCCAGTTGTTAGCTTAAAGCTTGAAACGGTCTGGAATGTTCATTGATTAGTACCCGTGGTGTATCTCTAGTAATACTAATAATATCATATTCATCATCGATTCTAGGATCGTTACTTGTGAGTATTCTCGCTAATGTAACTAGAGTAACTCTGGCTGAAACGTGACTTTATCTTTTGTTAACTGATGCAAGAGTCAAATTACTTACGACCGAGGAGTGATTCAAATGGTTCCCAATCAATGCTGAAAAAATAGTCTTCACTATCTAATAAACGATCTGTTTGAGCAATCTCCACCACT
This sequence comes from Timema poppense, assembly GCA_902141375.1. Classification (NCBI taxonomy): domain Eukaryota; kingdom Metazoa; phylum Arthropoda; class Insecta; order Phasmatodea; family Timematidae; genus Timema; species Timema poppense. The sequence goes on along the minus strand of CABFOV010004574.1, from coordinate 17,430 downwards.
ACTTTCATCCTGGTGGTGAAACGAATAACTAGATATCAAAATTATGTTCGTGGGTTCAAACCCAGTTGGAGTTGACGGATTTTGCTCGAGCGATAAAGATCCGTAGCACAACAAACTTCGGAAGGGGAAGTAAAGCCGTCAGTTCCATGTAAATTGTGAAAATATCGTTCATGGCAAAATCGGTAGGTTCTCTCACCCTCGCTCATAGAAATTATCTTATGATTACATAATCAGCCAGTTCAGAAAATGCACGTTAAATACATTAATCAAATAAAAAATTTAAAATAGACAACAAAACAAAATCCACTCTGTGATTTACAATGAGAATTTAAATGTATAGTTTACTTGTTTAATTTTTATAAATAATCTTTATTTACATTTTATGACATATGTATACTCCTTTAATAACTTTATTTATTTTTAAGGGTGCAATCAGATCGCAGGCTATCAACATATTTACAATAATAAGGTAACAAGGAAGAAGATAAGAATAAGTACTGGCATAGAGAAAGGAATATGGTAATGGTTTACCAAAATTTTCTTAGAAGAAGAGCCAGGAAGCAATTTTTTGAAAAAACCTAATTAATTCAACTTATTCTCAAACTCAAAACCTGCCCTCTTTGTCACTTACAATCAAGATAAGGCTGGACTGGAACCAATTTGTTAACTTTCCAGCAGTTAATATATTATTTGTGTAGATATAAATGTGTGTTAGCAAATATAACTCGTAAATTAATTCTACGTTTGAAAATAAAATTCTCTTGGGGGAGTAAAAGGGGGGGCAGCGAGTTGTGTTCCCCCAAAGGTAAACCGTTTTGTCCATGGCATTTCATTAAACACCCTGTTAACGCAGTGAAGCGCATGGTAGACTCCGGGAATGCAATAAAAACACCCCTTCACCAACTGAATAATGAGTACCTCCTCTTTTCAACCTAGTCTCCCACCCCTCCCAACATCCCCTTCTGACATAATGAAACACGTGACGTTCTTTGAATGTGGCATCGCCATGTTTCTGACACCTTGGTACCCGTAGCGCAATGGATGCTACAAAGGGGGTTGAGTTGGAGGGTACTATGGGTTAGGGGTTGTTTTATCCTTTGTAAATACAATAAACTCTGTATTTAGTTACCGAAACTGACCACAAAGTCTCTCCAAAGTTTTATTTTACAAGCCTCATCCATTGAAAAGCATTTTAGCGGTTGTTTTCAGCTCATAGCAATTAGTTGGGTTGATTAAATATTTGTCTGACCCCCATTAAATGAGATATCCTTTAATAAATAAATATACATTTTTAGATGTAATAAGCGTCTAAAGTAAATAAAATATGTAATGTAAAATAAGAGATGATTTACTTAGTTACTTATATAACCGTTCACTGGGATAAATACTTAAATCATTTTTCAAGCTATATTATTAAATAATTGGTAAAATGCACCACACCATCTTTCTATCTCTTTTATCTCAAAATAGAGATATTTACTAAAAACCCGTGTTATTTGTGAAACGAAATACCATACATCATAGCATAAAGACTACACTGAAAGTATTAATGTGCACAGTAAGGGAAACCTTAAAAAAAGAGAAGTATATCATTCCATTAAAAAACATAACATTCAATCTCTGGTTTCAAAGAAATGCGTAAGAAAATATATATTTATTTATAGCTTAGAAATTTTATTTAGCTCCAAAAATAAAAAATAAAAAATAAATAGTAATATAAACCGTAATATAAGTATGATAAGCTATTTTGTATCTTCAATGAGTGCCAAGGCATGATACATTTTTAATTTTATCTAATCAATTTGTATAACTTGAACTTTCTGAACTGACTGATTATATCAGCACACGACGATATGATAGAATTTGATAACTTAAGGTAATGTAGAATACCCTGAAAGTCATTTTCATGTAAAAACTACAATTAGAATTTTATTTTTATTTATAATGCTAAGCAATATATGGATACAGTGTTTAATCAAATTTTGTGGAAATTGATTTTTTTCTATTTTTACTTTATGTTAAACTATCCTTAAATTAAGCGCTGGTATATTTAATTACAAAAATACCTAGAGAGAACCTTATGAAAACATTAAATACAAAGTTTTAGCTCAATAAGTCTCGGCTCTAGGCTGAGATGCAGATTCAAAGACACACAGACAGACGGCATTGCGAGAAAAATAAACTCTTGTGAAAATACCACCCTTAGTTCACCCAGCTGAGGTACGAACCCTGACCTCCTCGTCAGTGGTGTTCAAGTGAAATGTGAATCTAATCCCTTTTTATGTTTCGGTGGGTCATAAAACGATGATATTTATTAAACTAGAGATTTTAACGATCACAATACTTCTCTTTCCGAGGGGTCAGGGAAAGTAATGATCGATATACTCTAATACGGCACTAGCGACGTTGATTAAAATTCTTATCCAGGTATTGTTTAGCATCACAAACAATTTAATACTTCCCATTTTTAAATGAAAATTACATTGAGCTTAGCTTATATGAATTAAATTTCCAATTTTGATCATATCTCGCCAAATCTTTGAGATACTAGATAGTTTTGAACAGTTGTTACGCTCTGAAACTTATTTTTTATTAGTAAACTTATTAATACCTGTTTAGGATATAAACTTGTGTACTAATTACACTAAGGTGTTAGGGGTTTGGAAGGTTGAGTTTTAGTGGAAGTGTACGTGGAATTGTACCAGCATTTACGTGTAGTGAGAGTGGAAAACCACTTAAAAAATCCACCCTCAGCATGCCCGATAGTGCTTGATCTCAAATCTCTCTTGTCTTTGACAGTCTAGTATCTGTCAAGAATTATGCCTTAGACCATGCGGCCACCAAAGTACGTAGAACACTCAATACAATCAACATTTACTTAAAAGACTATTTTATAAAATCAATATTTTCTGCTATAGGTGATTTTTTTTAAATGGACAGAAAAAATAATGTTTCTATAACAGTGTATATTATATCATGTATTCTCAATTGTGCAATGCAAAGTTCGTTTATTCACTTTGGCTTTCTATAATGTTGTTAATTAATTATTTTCCCTTACCACACGAATTATAACTTAAGTATAGTTAGATAAAGTAGTGATAACATTGTTAGGTGCACCGTACCATCTAATTTACTCTCGTAGTCATATACATTATATTTAGTGGTACATTTTTCTAGATTTTATTATTCAAATTCGATTTAGTAAGGTAGGTAAGTCATCATTGTTTTAGTACAATACAGTAGCCCCGTGGCTTCTTTGGTGCTGACTGACAGCTCACAGCTGACTTCTGAAAGTCAACATTAAAGTATATACCTAAATTTTGACCGTCAGAAGTGACAGCTGCTAAACACATGTTTTTGAAGATCATATGGTTTGGCGTAGGGATACGTAATTTGGTCTGGTAGCTTTTCAAAGCTGTCAGCCAGCACCAAAGAAGCCATGGGGCTACTGTAGCTAGGTTTTAGTTTATTATTGCTTGACTTAGTATAGTTCTTATATATATATATAAAAATACATTGATTTTTATTACTTTAAATTACTTTAATTTGCTTTAAGATTCCCAAGATAAAGTCAAAACTGGTTCGTGTTACTAGAAAAGATAAAAGAGTACATTTAATTACTGTTATCATTTTAACAACTCATTCGCCGTGTGCAAAATAATGAAGAAAAGTTTCACTTCAAATCTGCTGCATAAATTCTTTCTAGGCCTATTCTACACTAATGGTAGCAACCGCATCTTTGAATTAAGCCCTTGTTATCAAGTTAGAAGATAAGTTTTCGTCTACACCATCGTTTTGACCACTACCTCTGGTGGCGTTAAAACCGCCTAGCGGTAGAAACGCGAATCAAACCACACCAGGCGATAACAGGCAGTTGTGCCTCAATGTCACAACACGTCTTTCAGCAGGAATAATAAATACTATTCTTCAATATGGTATCACGTTTTACAATATTTTCATTCACTAAACCAAGTATTTATCAAATGAAACCACAAAAATTCTCTAGTACCAAAAATAACTTTTCTGGGCACATTCTGTGTTTCATAAACATAATACGAAACTGTCTTGTTGAGAGACGGTTTTATAATGTGGGGTAAGTCCACCAACGTCTCTTGTGACGAGTTATTTTTGGTTTTGTGTTTGCGAGTTTGCTCCAACAAACAAGTCCCGAAATAGAGCCGGCCTGTACAATGTCCATTTTTAAACAATTCTGCACAAGTGGAAGCAACAACCGCGGCATTTAAACCACTAGTGTAGAATCAGTAGCATTTTTATAACTGTTTAACAGTCGCGTTTTGAGAGTCATGTGTAGATTCAAGATTTTGGGGGCGTCAGCTAACGGAAAAACCACCGCGTTTTAACCGCTAGTGTAGAATCGACCTTACTGTGTGATACGAGACTACGATGTCGTAAAAGAGTTCGTTCACACGATGCGTTTTTTTTTTACCGTATTGGTTATTTACTAAATCTTTTTTTTACGCTATGCAGCAGTGGCACAAACATATTTAATGTGCCTGTTAAAACGATATTGTCACAGAGCATACACGGTAAAATCACCGGTTCTATCTCTTTTTACATTAGGTTTTGTAAATTAAAGCCATGTGTGGTGATTCAGTAATCTTATAAATACATACATATATACATACATATTCATGCATACATAATAATGCTGTTCCCTTACTGTGTAGGCAAGAAATTGTGCTTAAAGCTCTAAAAGAAACTCCATACTTAATCCATCCCCACTTTCTTTATGCTTCCCTATCCTTGCATACTCCCTTAGCTTCAACAACAGCCATACATCGAGTCATACATACTCTTTTATTTTTAAAACTCTTAATGTATATATTTTTCATATATTTGTCTATAACACTTAGCCACGTCTTTTATAGCTTATCCCATTCATTCTATCCACACACTCTACCTTCATATACTTGCTTCGTCACTCGATCCATACTCTTCTTCTCGTTATGCCCAAACCAACGTAAGGCACTACTTTAACATTTACTTATCGGACTCCCTTTAAAACCGCTCTCCTTCAACACCCATTCATTACTGACTCTATTCATGCGAGTTTTACACATACATTTTCTTAGGTATTTTTATACAGGCGTTTTGTGACGCGCAACACGGTGACTCGCGTTCTATAAATACACACTGAGTGCTCTTATGCTTCGTCACGGGTAATTTATGTCGTCACGATCTGAAAAGTGTGTCGTCGTAGACTGGAGAACACCGCGTCAAAAATGACGCTAGACAATCCAAGATATATTATATTCAATGGGGCATTTTATAGGCCTATCAGCTTTTGTATTGGCATGTTGGTGGGCACCCAACCTCTGTGTATTTCAGTACAAGTATCGGTGTAATTCTGTAGCAGGTAGTTAGTGCATTTATTATTTGTGGTTAGGTATTTAATGTCTACCACTTTATTTGTTCAAGTGTTTGGGTAAATATTGTCTACCGCTTTTTTGTTCAGGTGTTTGGATAAATATTGTCTACCGCTTTATTTGTTCAAGTGTTTGGGTAAATATATTCTACCGCTTTATTTGTTAATATGTTTGAATATATTATGTCTACCGCTTTTTTGTTCAAGTGTTTGGGTAAATATTGTCTACCGCTTTATTTGTTCATATGTTTGGATAAATATTGTCTACCGCTTTATTTGTTCAAGTGTTTGGGTAAATATTGTCTACCGCTTTATTTGTTCATATGTTTGGATAAATATTGTCTACCGCTTTATTTGTTCAAGTGTTTGGGTAAATATTGTCTACCGCTTTATTTGTTCATATGTTTGGATAAATATTGTCTACCGCTTTATTTGTTCAAGTGTTTGGGTAAATATTGTCTACCGCTTTATTTGTTCATATGTTTGGATAAATATTGTCTACCGCTTTATTTGTTCAAGTGTTTGGGTAAATATTGTCTACCGCTTTATTTGTTCATATGTTTGGATAAATATTGTCTACCGCTTTATTTGTTCAAGTGTTTGGGTAAATATTGTCTACCGCTTTATTTGTTCATATGTTTGGATAAATATTGTCTACCACTTTATTTGTTCAAGTGTTTGGGTAAATATTGTCTACCGCTTTATTTGTTCATATGCTTGGATAAATATTGTCTACCGATTTATTTGTTCAAGTGTTTGGGTAAATATTGTCTACCGCTTTATTTGTTCATATGTTTGGATAAATATTGTCTAGCACTTTATTTGTTCAAGTGTTTGGGTAAATATTGTCTACCGCTTTATTTGTTCATATGCTTGGATAAATATTGTCTACCGCTTTATTTGTTCAAGTGTTTGGGTAAATATTGTCTACCGCTTTATTTGTTCATATGCTTGGATAAATATTGTCTACCGCTTTATTTGTTCAAGTGTTTGGGTAAATATTGTCTACCGCTTTATTTGTTCATATGCTTGGATAAATATTGTCTACCGCTTTATTTGTTCAAGTGTTTGGGTAAATATAGTCTACCGCTTTATTTGTTAATATGTTTGGATATATATTGTCTTCCGCTTTATTTGTTCAAGTGTTTGGGTAAATATTCCCTACCGCTTTATTTGTTCATATGTTTGGATAAATATTGTCTACCTCTTTATTTGTTCAAGTGTTTAGGTAAATATTGTCTACCGCTCTATTTGTTCATATGCTTGGATAAATATTGTCTACCGCTTTATTTGTTAATATTTTTGGGTATATATTGTCTACCTCTTTATTTATTCCTGAAATGGCAACTATAAACGAATTCACCACGAGGGGTGGAATAGAAAAGATGGGAAATCTTGTTCTTTGTTCCTCCCACTATTTTTTATGCTTGGACAAAAACAAACGTCCAGGACTCTGGTCGCGTGTCAAGAAACGCTTGTATAAAAGGGACCTTAACTATCTAATTCCAACCGTATTCAGTTTGCTCTTCTTTTTCTCCTGACAAAACCAAATTTCACATAAATAAAACAATGCTGGCGTACAATATACATATATTGTAGTGGGGAGCGTTGAGACGATTTTGGTTTTATATAGTAAGGCGCAGCGTTACCGTGGGCTGACTAACTAGTTGGGGTTCAACTTTGCACTTGCGTTAATATCACATTCACAATGGAGAATATAAACACAAGCTTGGGTGTATGGTTAACCTACCTAACCGAATAACACTGCATTCAGTTGGCATCAATTCGAACAAATTACCGGAACAGTTAAAGAAAAACCTAGTCATCAACAAGCTGTAGGACCTCAATTAAAACTCTAGATAAGATTCTTTAGATATCTAAAAACCAGAAATGTGTTCATGGTAGATTTTTCAGAAGACTTTCTGACAAATTATACCAGTAATTTTGAGAGGTATTAGAGCTAATAATATCAACGCCTGCCTGGATATATCCTACATATTCTCTGACATTTGAAAGCTTTTACTGTCAACTTACATGTAAACCAACCCATTTGGAGATATTATATTAAAATTATTTGCCAATATATTATTAAAACTCTATAATGAAGTCCTCTTAAATAACGAAGGCAAGGTATCTTGAATAACCACTAGTTATGCACTGTTGTAAAAGATATCCAGGAAATGATCCATTTTATTTATATTGAAATTTCTTCTTGAAAATAAGATTATTTCATGGTTCCAAGGACTTGCTATTAATAGCTATAAAATAAATAATTTGATAAAATTAACAACTGGGTTTTAGTCCAGTTAACAACGCCACTCCACACTTACATGTCCATAGATACGGTAGTAGATCATAAGGAAGCTGTCCACTACTCTGTACTATTTTTAATTCCTTTAATAAATCTGGTTTACCCATTCACACAATTATTTCAAAATTGTTTAGTAATTTAAACTCACATAAACTGTGTAATGGGACACACTTACAGATAAACAGTCTGGAAAACTGTATGATAGATGCAAATATCGTGACCGGTTGCAATATTGGAAATAGACCGTGATAACAAGAATAGCCAAGATTTTATCAGAACTGCCCTCTCAGTTTGAACGCATGCAATTTCCTATCAAGGTTTTCTTTCCGATGCACTTCAGCAGAGAAAAAAGTCAAACTCTGAAGGTGTCAGGCCTTTATCACCCCTATAGAATGTTTCACCCGCTAAGAACTATATGTAACGTGTGTTCCCGTGTTGGTTCCGGCATCAACTTGCCCTGCTTGGTCTTGATAGTTAAACCAGTAGCATCGTTTACGAAGAGGCTTTGATTCACATAATGCTCCTTTATTTCCTTTCATTAATATAAATGTTCTGTGTATCTAATCTTAAAAACAGAAATTAATACTCTGGATAACCTTTTTTTGAGTCTGCAGGTACATCTTTAATCGTCGTCAAAGATTTTACCATAGTAATCTCTACCTGAAAGGTTGTGTGATTTCATCTCTGTGATGCGAATTAAAATTTCGGGCACTACGAATGCTATTGTTTGAATAGATATGTTTTTGAAACTGACGTAAACACGTGCGAATCTACTGGCAAAAGTTAATACTCATTATATATTTAAAAGGGTTGATAAAAAAATTTCTAAATAGTTTATTTAAAATGCTTTCACTTGTTAACCTGATTATAGTGTTTTTAAATTTTATATATTTAAATTAATAAGTTATTAATGTGTGAACCTTGTTTAAAAAACATAATAGAATAACTAAAACGCTCCATGTTTGGGGTTTATTTCTTTGTTTGTCGGGTCTTTTGAAGATTCCTCTTTACATGTTCAGAGTATGTACAGATAGCATTGTATTGTGAGGGCTTGATGTTCGGGTGTATTATGTGTTCCTGTATCTATGTTGTTAGTTTGGAAGTAGACACACAAGAGTAAAATACGCTTTGTTTGTTTGATAAGATAATTCCATCACTCAAAACGATTTGGCATGACTAAGTTCTAAGCTTTAGAACTCGTCATTCGTTAATAGGATACCATATACTTTAAGTTCCGGTGCATTTTCAAGACAATAAAATTTAAATTAGATATATGGAATAAATAAAATGTATAAAATTACAAGTATATATACATATAAGTTTAATATAAAACAGAAAATATAAATATATTATTGTTAAATGTATTATATTTGTAAATAAGTTTCATTATAGGAATATTATTTTCATTCCTATAACTGACGGATGACCTCGGCTGTCATAGGGTGAAGTATCTCAAAAATGAATTAATCGCAGTCTCAAATCCAGCCAAGGTCAACGAATGATCATCCATAGCACAAATTCCTTCTAAGTATACCATCAGACTCAAGTAGATTCTTGCAGTTACATGATCATTATGTATAATTTTATGTGGATTTGCCATTTATTTCTCACTAGCTCCTAGAATCCTGCGTGTAAACCAACGGTCATGGTAAGTAACCACTTTATCAGGTCTTGCATAGTAGATGTACTTTATTACAGATGTTGTGGGTGGGCTTTACTAACCTGTCGGTTGGTCGCGTTTACACGCTACCTCGGATGAATGAGGTAGCCCATCATAACCTAACTTCGGGTAATGCACTCCTTTAAATATAGCTGATAGACAGACTTTAATCAAAAGTAAATCATAATCATTCCTTATTGAGGACCTTTGATGTTTAAACGCCCCTTTATTATCAATCACCAACTTAAATTTCAAATTTCAAAAATCGTTTTAAATGTTAAAATTATTATTTTCTTGTTTTGAGCCCAAAACATGACAGTTCAGCTCTAACTATCACTTTTTTTTATCAATGTATTCCAAGAAAATGACATAAAATATTTAGTAGGCCTACTGTAATAATCCAATAACGGTTATATTTTCAAATTTAAAATTAAAATATAAATTGGTTTTACTAAATATATGAAATGTTTTCAAAAACTGAACAGTTAAGACAGCAATTTCACCAAAATTGCTTTAAGTTTAATACTTAATTAGAGCTCATATTTTACAGACTTCTCCATTATATATATATGTTTTTGTTTGTTAATAATCTACTGGTTGGGATTGTAAAGGCTAGTCTAAGATTGACGCTACAGTAGTTTTAGCGTTTTTTATGGATATTTAATAGAACACATTTATTCTCCGATGATATCTAAAAATCATTTAGACAGAGACATTACTCTATCATTCACACTAATCTAAAATAATGTACTGTATATATAGAAAGCAGTGCTACCAGTCTTACTTTCCATTCGACTATCTGAAAAATACATTAGTTAAACAAAGGTCATAATGTAGTAAGGGTAATACTAAAGAAATGCTTCTGAATTTTAATGAATATCCTAAAACTTGTAAAATGCATCATTAATGCGTCCGATCAGAGTTTGAAACTCCTATGAAAGGTTGGAACTATGGTTAGTTTAATTTGATTTTAATAATCGAATAACATACTAATTTTTATTATATTCAATTTAAATTAACGTACTAAATCTGGGATCTCTATAAAAAAAAATGATTACAAATAATTTTATTTTGTAAACATTTAAAATGTATTTTATATATTTTTTATATCAGTAAGCCCCATCTATAAACACTTAAATACATAGCATATTTATAAAATAAATAATCAATAAAGTGTAGACTTTCTAGCAGATAAAACTTAAGCGTTTATATAATGGGTTAAGTGTTAAGTTTAAAGTTTTTTCATAGCAAATAAAAGATAATTATATTTTAAAACAAAATGCCATACCATATAACATACCTAAAACATAATCAAATGTATATTTGCTATAAAACCCTAGGAAATTTTGACTAAATTCTAGTTTGAAAACTTGTTGAATAGATAATTTGATTTCATTAAATAATTTTTTGGACTATAAAATTAAATTAAATTTAAAGTATTGTTATTTACTTTCTTGGCTAGGTTTTCAAATACATTAAATGATATATTTTAATACCTGTCTTGTGGTATAGTGGTCAGATTACCTTGCTGCTGATATAGAGGTACCGTGTTCGATTCCCAGCAGATACCTGGGGATTTTCCTATAAAGGAGAATAATTCCTATGGTCACCATCGTTTGGCTAGTTAGGCTTAAGTTGGGTTGAGCTCTTCATTGACTTAACGCTATCATATTCACTATAATCATCCCTCATTTAATCAAGATATGGAAATAGTTTCCACAAATGAATGTACGATTAGTTTATCTGAGTTTCTATGAGCAATGGTACATTATTACTGGCCAATACTCACGCAAACTGAGCTACAGATTGCTATAGCTCAGGAACTCCATTATTTTTATTATTGACTTAAGAAGAAATCATTAAGTTAGAGATAACATTGTTTACATGTTTGATGTTTACATATGTTTAAATAGATGGTGTATTATGAATTTACATTTGAGAAATTTTATACAGTTTGTTGTAATGTGTTCAGGGGGATATAAAGTTTTCATGAATAACGCATGAAAAAACTTTATTGCTAGAACATTTACAGCAATCTTTTTTGTTGTGTTTTTTTTTTGTTAAAATTATGTAGGTAAATATTTTTAGCAGTTGTAACGTACAAGAAAAAGTTGCTATCGTCAGTTCCAACTCTTAACTCAGGTGTTTTTTTTTGCCAAACATTTTTTAAAAGTTTTTAACTTTCTGCTTTCTACCTTTTTTATAGTTAGAATTATACCCAAGGAAACCCTGATTTCTTTCTTATGCGCTATTTTTTTTATTACGATGGTGAATAACATCAAACTTTGTTGCTAAGCTCCCTTTTTTTAGGGGTGATGGGAAGGGGTGGTTGGGAGGATGTTAAAAGGGTTGCTGTCCACCTTTTACTAACCTTTACATAGTATGAGGATGGAATGGATTTCCAAAGTACTTTCACAGCGGACTAGAGGACTTAAAAAATAGTATTATGTTTTTGAAAGTAAAAAAACCAATTCTTGGAATCACAAACAACCAAAAATGGGATGACACTATTGAGGTGCAGCCATGTGAGATAATACATTATTTTCTCTGGCAGAAACCCAGAGGTCACCCAATTTAATTCTTTATATACCTTATATATATATATATATATATATATAATTTATTTTCCACCAGGAAAATCGAAGGAAGGGAAGCAAGACGAATGAGCTGTCTGTTTGTTTTCTATTACAAAAGATTCCCTTATTCCAAAGTTTATACTTCATTCTATATTTTTGGAGGGAATAAGTTTGGTGGTATTTTAAAGGATGTAGGTTTGTTTAATAGTGCGATAACCTTAACCATAAATTGTTATTCCTACTTCCACTTACAAATTGAATATATGTTTGTACTTCATTTAATATAAAATGTTGTACCGAAATATTAATGGAAGTTATCATCACAAACTAACCAGTGGATTTGATATTATGAAAAAAACACATTTAACATTTGTAAAATAATGGTTTCATCCTTGTTTTTTGAAGAGTTTTAACAAAATAAAGTCCTTTCAATGAATTGATTGTGTATTTAAAATGAAAATCCTTATGTTTGTTTTGAAAGAGTATACCATAGTTTTAAAGAGTATTCCATTAAGAAAAGAGAAATACCTTTTCCACCCAAGAGCGTAAAAATAGAATTAATTATTAAATACCTGAGTTGAAAAATATGTATCTACTTATTGTTAAATAATAATAATAATATTTAGCAAAATAATTGTTTTTATATAAATATATTTCAAGTAAAAGGTTTATATTTAAATTTACTTTAATATGATGGGCTACGAATGAAGAAGCTTGAATTTAATTATAAATACATCCTCATTTTATCGGTAGGAGATTGGGAAAACATCTAATGAAAAATCTTCAGTAAATACAACCGGGATTTGATCCCTCACATTCCCGTCACTACCTGACGATTCGAGTTAGACGTAAAGTCTACGTGACCTCCAATGAAGTTATATTAAAAATAACATATTTGTATTATAATAGTGTTTACTAATATATCTAATAAGAAATATGATGGATTAAATAGCAAATATATTATTTTATACCACGTCTTACTGCCTGTTTGAGTTATACACCCATTTATTAATTACTCTATTGGTTAGGGATTAAGAAGGTTTAAGTCATTGGAAGTGCACCTGTATTTGCGTGGAATAGGAGTGGAAAACTGTTTAGGAGAAACCACCCTCGTTTCAAATGACCGGGATTGAATCCCGATCTCCCCGTCTTTGGCAGTCTAGCTCAACACTCTAGTCGTGCGCTAGACTACGTGGCCACCGAAGTTGGTTATTATGTTTGTTTATTACGATTATAGCCGCAACTAGATATCATATTATTTAATTTTAAAATTGACCCCTTTACACCTGAATAGAACCCAGGACTTTTGGCCTAGTATACCAATGCTCTAAACACTGATAATATATAATTAAAGTAGTTAAAAAATCAAATATTTATGGAGAAGGGGTGTTCGTGAAAATATTGTTCTTTTTTACCCATTCATAAAATATCTACGTTAAATACCTTTAACGCAACTAGAATTTCAAATTAATTCGATTCAAATCAGATCAAATTCTTAAATCATATATTACACCAAATTAATGAGTATTTGAATTATGTTAAACCTGAAATGTTATTTTGAAAAAAAAAACTTATTTGTTATCACTTCAAGCTGAATAATTGTGAATTTGTTTGTAACTTTTGAGGAAATTTAACAACAATTGTTAAGAGTCCAATGTGGTACTCATCAAAGAATACTAGGAGGGCTTTTATTCTGTTTGTTCACCTATAATTCAAGATGTGCCTTTGGACACATAAATACCTCTGGTCCTTGGATACATAAATTCACTTGCTTATTGGGCATATAAATGCTTTTAGCTGGTGAGCAATTAAATCCCCTTAGCCTGTGAGCATTTAAATGCCCCTAACTGATGGGAATATAAATAAAGATCTTTGCATTTGAGCTCAGAAATGCCCCTATTAGATGAGCAGATAAAGACTCCATCCCATGGGAACATCCCTACCCCAAGCGTCTAGCCACATAAATCCACTTAGCCCGCAGACACATAGATGCCCCTAGCCTGTGGGCTCATAAACAACCCTAGGCTGTGGACACATTAAGACCACAAGCCTGTGGGCATATAAATACCTGTGGTCTTTGTGCACAAAAAGAATCCTATCACGTGGACACGTAGAACAAAAATCCAGGATCATATAATTTGAGTTGTCAATGGGGATAGCTTGGGATTTGAAACTCTACCATCGAATCAACAGATATACTTCATTTGTTCTTTCATTTTTTATTAGTCACCTTCCAATAAAATAAGGTTAAATTTTCTTTAAATTATACCTTCATTATCTATACTTAATTAGTGTAACAACATGTTCATATCTCGGAAGGGTAGGAATATTGGATGCAGATAAATAAAATTAAAGGCACAAAAATCAAAGCCCTTGGGACAAACATTACTTACTGTGGTTGGTATAAATGTGTAAATGGTGTTAGAGAATATATTATTATAGTATTTAAAACATTCGTTATTTAGTCACACGTAGAATAAAATATATCCTTTTTAATATTTAATATCAATCCTCCACTTTAACCACATTCTATCTATCTCACCTCTTAGCATAACAATACAAATAATTATGTATTATTATATTTTATTTTAAATCCCATCAAGCTTATTTGAATTTTTACTCACGACGTCAACAGTTTGCCAATCTTTTCTTGTGAGCTTCAAGGGAAAAATGAAGTCAATAAAAACTCAGAAAATCTCATTTCATTTATTATCACACTTACAAAACGAGTAAATACTAAAATGGAACTAAATAAGAAAACAAAAACAGTTCTATATTACGTTTACAAACTTACTTGGAAACTATTAAAAAATAAAATTTTGTAATGATTTACTTAAATAGATATAATAATAGTCATAAGAAAATATATTTGGTTACAAATATGTTGTTTAAGTAGTTTTTCATAGTACGTTTTTTTAAATCTCAATGCGAACTTTGGTTATCACCTACATTTTTTCAATTAAAATCTGTATTTCTATGTGGATTGAACAAATTAACTTAGACGCTTAATAAACAAAATAAAGTAAATGAAAATATCGCAGAATAATTTTTGAATTGTAAACATTAACAAAATACTGAAATCAAAAACTAAACAACTCTTAAGTACATGGTATTGAAAGTAGAGGTAATATTAAAAATCTAATTATTTAATTTCAATTGATGTACATTTAAATTATAACCAAATAATTTATTTGAATATTATGTTTCTATCATAGAATAAAAGATATCGACTTTAAGAAATCAAGTATTATATGTAATAGATATAATAATAGTCATAAGAAAATATATTTGGATACAAATATGTGGTTTAAGTAGTTTTTCATAGTAAATGTTTTTAAATCTCAATGCGAACTTTGGTTATCACCTAAATTTTTTCAATTAAAACCTGTATTTCTATGTGGATTGAACCAATTAACTTATACGCTTCATAAACAAAATAAAGTAAATGAAAATATCACATTATAATTTTTGAATTGTAAACATTAACATAAATACTGAAATCAAAAACTAAACAATTATTATTTACATGGTATTGAAAGTAGAGGTAATATTTAAAAATTTAATTATTTAATTTCAATTGATGTACATTTAAAATATAACCAAATAATTTATTTGAATATTATGTTTCTATCATAGAATAAAAGATATCCACTTTAATAAATCAAGTATTATATGTAACTTTATTTAATATGTATTGTCATTATCCTAAATTTCCAATGGCTTGCTATAAAGGCAATAAAATATTGAGATAATACTTTATAGGAAATAAAAACTCGAATTAGATTGGAAAGCAAGTTTAAAAATGACATTCAAATGTATCTTAGAACACCACCTATAATCTTGCTTTTACCTCCAAGTCATCCTAAAATGATTATTTTATTTAATCCATTACCTTAGGCAACGTGATCTCTGGTAGAGTTTTACATATTAAGGCAATAGTGTTTCTTTCGAATCATTTTATACATATGTGTGAGTTATTGCCTTAGAGACATCAATAAATTCTTAAAAACGTCTGTTTCATTTTCCTAATAAAAATAAAAAAGTATTTGCTTTATTTAAAATTGGATGTATGTATATTTTGGCCTTAGAGTTATCGTTTAGTAAAATTCACCGAGAATATAATTTGGCTTGACATGTAAATAAAAGATCCAAGAAAAATTCTTCCAGAGCACAATTGTTATCGATTAAATTTTGGTTATTATTGTTCATAAGTTCAGACGGAAAAGTTTGAAAATTTATAAGGACATAATTATTTCTTCAAGGTTATTTTTTTTAATTTCACCTCATTCTATTATCTATTAGAATATAATTTGGCTTGACATGTAAATAAAAAGATCCAAGAAAAACTCCTCCAGAGCACAATTGCTATCGATTAAATGTTGGTTATTATTGTTCATAAGTTCAGACGGAAAAGTTTGAAAATTTATAAGGACATAATTATTTCTTCAAGGTCATTTTTTTTTAAATTTCCCCTCATATTATCTATCCATACAATCGACACATTAATACTGATGGGACAGGAATAGTTACTAAATGATTCATAAGAAATGTACCAACATTTACAACGAGAGGAAGTGGCAAATCAGGGATATTTTTTTTAAATGAGCATAAAATCACTATCAAATAAAATTTTCTCAGATATCCCAAATTATAATTTTGTTAATTATATTAAACACTCTAAAATATTTTTTTTATTTATCATTCAAATAATGTTTAAACCGTTATTAACACGTATAGGCCAAAATTAAACTATATCAGATTAAAGCGTTCAACATCATGCCCCCATCATTATGATGATTCCTCAATATAAAATCCTGAGATAATTGGGGCAATAAAATACAAATATGACATTTAATAAATTAAATTAAAATAAACGCATTGAAATAAAATATTACCTAATCCGAGAACTCAGTGCGCACAGTAATGCAATCCTTTAACAACGCAATGCTTACCTAAGCATCATCATAAGTGAGACGAAATACTATAAATTGTTACATAAACATGTTGGAATAAAACGCATAATATTTAAGCAACGGGCATAAATGAAATAATATAATCTGTTACAGAAAGATTTTAAGTATTGAGAATTATGATTTCCCAAATATCCCCAAATTATGTCACTGGAATTTATTTATTTTTATTATCATCTCATATGATAGGAAATAATTTATCCTTTGATTCAATTTTTAGATTTGTTTTTAAATATGAGGTGGTCATTTTATCAACCTGGAGTATTAAAACTTTCTTCCATGCAGAAAATTAGATTTTATAATTCCTTAAGAAAGATGTTTTCTATCTCCCCCCCCTTAGCCCTTCTTTTCAGTTTTCACATTCATTATTTGAATTTTTAAGACTTATTTGGTAATTATTAATATGGTGTTTCTTTAAGCACCTAAAGAATTTCAAATTTCAACCAAATTGAAAATAGAGTTTTATATTAGTCGTATCAATTTTAAGCTTTTCCATTGCCTGGGATTTAATTTAAAAATTTCATGTA
>CABFOV010004573.1:16546-33653 GCA_902141375.1 Timema poppense | reverse complement strand
CCCCCGAACCTATTTCCCCCCCCCCCCTCTTTTACACCTTCCAGTATTTCTTTCTGTTCAAAGGAGCCATTTATTTATGAATCTTAAAACTAAGGTTTGCGTACAACCTGAACAGGTAGTAAGACGCGGTGCTAAATAAAAAACAACACGAGTTATTTAACGGTTTAATCCAAGAGGTTTAATAAATACACCCGCATTGCCGTGTAGAGAGGGTGAGGAAACACACAGTGATAAATAACACGTGTAAAATCAACTACCCAGTATATCTAGCCGGGATTAAAACCTCTATCCACCGAATCAACGGGAATCCGGTCTGTCTAGAGCTTGACACCTTAAGACGCGTGGCCACCAGTGTGGGCAAGGTCCGGGTAGAGTTCAAAGTAGACCATCAATAGTATATTCTGATAGGAATTACCATATCGGGCAGTTAAAAAGTTAACACAACTTGTTCAAGTATTCATAGGTCAAGTCAGGTAGTATGCACCTGTTACTATCGATAGAAGTTATGACTAATTATAAAATAATACCAATTTAATTTTTTCTAAGGGGTAGGTGGTTGTTCTAGACATAATTTAGTTTATATGTCGTGGACTTATAGCGCGTTTAATATCTCGAATAATAATAGTAAAAATATTGTTTCCATCAACACTGGGCTGTAGGTATTCTTATGAGTAAAAACAAAATTACCTATACTCCATTCACGGTAGGAATTACTCTCTGAAAGGTTTATTTTCCTACCAATATCCTACTATATAATATATTTTGGGTAGGGAAAAAGGCCTTTCAGAAAACAATTCCTAACGTGAACAAACTAAAGCATTGAAGTATTGGTATCAACAGGAAATTATCGATATTTTGTCAACTATCGATACTTCCNNNTTTACGGGTTTTTGTTCACCTGTCGAACTTCCCCCCCCCCCCCCTCTCTAATAGAGTGTAGTCCTTCTTCCAAGATGAGGACGTTTAGTACCCCACACACACGGATCAGTACAACCCTCAGTTCGAAAAGATCATTCTGAACTGACCACAAGCTTTGCATACATATGCCAGTCTTAAATAGAGGGTGGTTGAGTCCGGACGTGGTTTAGTGTGTGTGGACAGAGTCTGTGATGAATGGGTGCTGAAGGGAATCCAATAGATCAATGATAATGTTGAGAGGATGAGTGTGGATCGAGTGATGAAACAAATATATGAAGGTAGAGGGTGTGGATCAAAGGAAGGGGCAAGCATGTAAGACGTGGTTAAATGTTGTAGACGAATGTGTGAAAAAGGGAAACATTAATAGGTTTAATAATAAAAGAGCATGTATGACTCTCTGTATGGATGTTGTTGAAGAGAAGGGGGTATGCAAGGATAGGGAAGTGTGGAGGAAGTTAGCGAGGACAACGAGCTGCCATTAGCATGAGGCTACTTCGTATTACATTCTCTAGACCTTGGCGGAGTGACAGTCAACAAATATAAAGAAACCTGCAGGGGCAGGGAGGAAGACACGAAAAAAGCTAAGGAAGTTAAACTTTGGGAAAGAATAAAAAAGAAGAAAAAAAAATTAGAACAATCTCTTGGAGTTAAAAAAAAAAATGTTAAGGTTGGTTACATTTATTAGCTGCAGAATATTTTGTGTTATCACCTTAACCCTTAAACAAAATATTCTGATGACCCTACTCAGTCTTTGGTCATCAATAATTCATGATAAATCTTATATTTCGTGACGTACACTACGTTCCAATAAATATAGGCCCAGAACCCTACAAATATGTTCTCCTTAATTTTAAAGTGACAGTCCAAAGAAAAAGGTTTAAATTTGTTGTATAAAGTTTTAAACTCGGCTATAACAAACACCAGGGGAGCAAAAATAAAAATCCTCTTTATAACCGTTAATTACTTTTTTAATTTTCATTTAAAGCTACTTCAATATAAATATATATTTTAATTACCTTCTTGGGTGGCCACGTGGTCTTACGCGCTACTCTCGCGGTAGACTAGATTGCCGATGACGGTAAGGTCGAGGTTCGAATCTCGGTCGGGTGTACTGAGGGTGATTTTTCCCCAAAATGGTTTTCCATTCTCCCTCTATGCAAATGTAGGTACACTTCCTATAAATATATGTCATAATCCCTGAAACCATTATCGTGTTTAGTAGATAAGCGTAAATAAAAGTGGGTAGCCCTATAATTGACAAATTATGTAAACACAATTGTAACCCCCCCTCCACTTTTGCAGCGACATTAGTTTTCAGCTTTAAAATAAACAGGTTCCAATAAAAATCAGACTGTAAGTTAGCTTGTAAGTTGTGTGATGATATAATCTGCGTACTTAAAAAATGTACATAGAATACCCAAGATAAAAGTAATTATAAAAAAACCTCCTCGGGTTATAAATGTAATTTGTTAAAAGAAAGTTAAGAATTTTAATTAAAAAAACAAACTTTTTAAAATGTATGTCTCTTGAAATAGGTTTTTTTTTTTGCTCAAGTGAATTATTATTTGAGAAAAAAAAATTCAGTGAAACTGTTTTCAGTTTATTTAATCTAGAGTTCTTAGAATTTTAGAATCTTAAGGAGGTTGCCTATTTATACGAGATATTGCCCTTAAGGTGAGGTGGAAAGGGAAGTGTGAAAACGCCAGTATTTTTGAAATTTTTATGGCCAAAATTAAACAAATATTGCTCTAGTAGAAACATAAAGTTTAATTTTCTACACACGGTGATATCAACAGGTGTATTATTATTATTAATTCAACAACTGTTGATATCACCAGGGGAAGAAAATTAAACTTTAGGTTTATACTAGAGCAATATTTGATTTATTATGGAAAAAAAAAAGTTGTGATATAAAAACTGCAAACACACTGACATTTTCTCGCGTCCCGTACAGCCCCATCTTAAGTTAAATATTGAGAAACCCTTTAACAAAAAAGTACACCAGCTTGTTGTTTAAAGGGATGAAGACAAAGCTATTATTATTATTATTATTATTATTAGCACCGCGTCTTACTGCCCGTTCGGGTTATACGCACTTACGCTAATGTGTAATGGTAGGGTGATTGTGAGATGAAATGAAGGACCTACAGTTTATTGTGGAATCCGAACCACGGCGGAGGCCTGGCATTCCCCACATTCACAAGATGTCTTGTCAGAGGTGAAGGAAGGGTTTGGAAATCAGATAAGTCTATGCCGGGACCGAGGATTGAACCCCGGCCGCCAGCACAGAAGTCTGTCACCTTACCCCTAGACCAACAGGTCACCGACAAAGCTATTATCTATGATCCTAGACATTTAAAGACTTATAAATATAGTTCAAAAGTTGAAATTTTACAATTTAAAACGTTCAAAATTCCACATATTTCGGTTGATCATTAAGACCTTGATGCCCGGGAAACGAAAGTTAACTGTAACAGAAGCGTTGAGAAAAATAATGATGTCATTTAATAGGAGGGTTACCCGCCTCGGTGGCGTAGTTGGCTAACGCGCTTGTCGTGTTGAGCTCGACTGCTGAGGACGGGGAGATCGATGTTCGAATCTCGGTCGGGTGAACTGGGGGAGGGGGGGTTTCTTAAATGGTTTTCCACTCTCCCTCCACGCAAATGCGGGTTCACTTCCTCTAATTCAACCTCCCCAATTCCTACTCCATTAGCGTAATTAGTACTTAAAGCGTATAACCCTAACGGGTAGTAAGACGAGGTGCTAAATATTATTATTATAGGAGGGTTACATTACATTTTTTTAAAGCACCCGTTCGGATTATACGCATATGTACTACTTACCTTAGTGAGTTAGGGATGAGGAAGGTTGAATATAGAAAAAATGTACTCTAATTTGCGTGAATGGAAAGTAGAAAATCCACCCTTAGTACACTCGACCGGAATTCGAACCTCGATCTCCCCATCATCGGCAGTCTAGTATACGGCGAGAGTTTCACCTTAGACCGTACGGCCACCGAAGTAGGTCTCGACTATTCTAGCGTTGAGAGGCAGTGGGCCGTAACTCAGCGTCTATCGACCTCCTTATTTTGAGATTTTGAGAATGAACTAGCGTATTTACCCGGTTAATATTTCAATTTTTCTCGGCGTTGGCTTCACTCCCGGAAGTTTGTTTTGACTGGCAGAAAGAACGGGGCGGGGCTGTTGAGATTTCAGCAACGTAAACAGTTTCTCACATTCTGTTGTTTTTTCAACGTAAGATCCAAAAATATGGATCTTGACTTCCTATGTAGCTATGACCTTTTCAAGACATTGTTTTATATTATTTACATCACGTCTTACCTCCCATCCAGCAAATGCACATATTTACACTAACGAGACCCTGCCCAGAGTGGTAAAATTATTCACAAAATGGATAAACCACTGCCAAAATAGAGAAATCACTCCCAAAATAAAGAAAACCCTGCCAAAATGGAGAAATCACTCCCAAAATAAAGAAAACGCTGCCAAAATGGAGAAATCACTCCCAAAATAAAGAAAGCACTGCCAAAATGGAGAAACCACTCCCAAAATAAAGAAAGCACTGCCAAAATGAAGAAATCACTGCCAAAATGAAGAAATCACTCCCAAAATAAAGAAAGCACTCCCAAAATGGAGAAACCACTCCCAAAATAAATAAAGCACTGCCAAAATGAAGAAATCACTCCCAAAATAAAGAAAGCCCTGCCAAAATGGAGAAATCACTCCCAAAATAAAGAAAACCCTGCCAAAATGGAGAAACCACTCACAAATTGGTAAAAACACTCCGAGTGTGGTAAAAACACTTCCAAATTGGTAAAAAAAAAACTCCGGAAGTGGAGAAACGTCCAGTTTTATCGAGTATTTCCAACATCCCTCCTCTCTACCCTACTTCTCTTGGTCCGTCAAAAGTAAAGCCATGTCAGCCGTCCTCCCCTCTCAAAGGCGCATCAAAACGTGATATGTCACCGGTAACCCAACCTATCACGAGCCTGACGCCTCAGACCACTGAACTAAGATCTATCCCCAACAGCGAGAAAGCTGTTACCCATCTCGGTGGCCAAACGATCTAAGGTGTCCCTATCGTGATAGATTGGCCTGCTGAAGACGGGGAGTTAGAATCCCGGTAGGGTCTACTGAGGGTGTTTTTCCCTTTCTCTTTCCACGCAAATGCGGGTAGATTTATCTATAAAACGCTTCTTTCCTCATCTTTATCCCATTAGAGTACTTATCATATATGCATATATGCTTGTAACCTGAACGGGTAGTAAGACGCGGCGATAAAAAATAAAATAAAAATCTGTGCCAATCCTGAAACCCTCACTTGAATGCGTCTCGGTTGTCTGGGACTGAATCTCGTCTCTAGGCAACCGAGTACCCATGAGTGGAGCAGTCTTGATAACGCGCTTTATGTGTTCTCTCCCATTCCCCTTTAAACCCTGCTTCCGATTATAGCCGATGTACAGAAGAGAGGAAGGAAATAAACAAGATGAAAGCTCGAGAGTCGATTTACGGGATGTAAATAGTTAAAAAATAAATAAAAAATTGGTGCACCAACTTTACTTGTTGGATTAAACCAAATAATTACCAATATCCAAATACCTGCTTCGGTGACCGAGTGCTCTAACGCGCTACTCTCGCGTTAGACTATATTGCCGGTGACGGGGAGATCGAGGTTCAAATCTCGGTCGGGTGAATTGGGGATGGTTTTTACAATATAGTTATCCACTTTCTCCACGCAAACGCGGGTACACTTCCTTTATATATGACCTTACTAATTCCTAAAACTTTTAGCGTAAATATTACATACGAAGCGTACTAGGAAAAAATGGTGGGGAGCCATACTACACACATTTTCTAGGATAGCTTTTATATCTCAAACCATAAATTTAAAAATGACAGATAACTCTTTTAACCATATATAGAGCGCTTTAGAAAGGTATCTTGATTGTCTAACAGATGGCAGCACTAGCTTTGAGTAAAAATGGGACTTCCCCCCCTTTTCCCCATTACCCTTCGCATGTATTATCTCTAATAGTCTTGTTGTACGAATGTAACTGTGATGTTGTTATTGGCAGCGTGGTGGGCCCAGGCCCCGTGGTGCCGGAAGTGAAGCCAGTGGGCCCCAACAGACCCCCGCCCTTGCTGAGGTCAAGAACTCTTCCTGCCATAGTGGTCCCGGGACTCAGCATCCTACAGGCCCAGATCGACGCCCGCTACCGGCAAGGTGAGACTACATTTTTTTACAGGAAATATTATTTTTTAGCACCGCGTCTTACTACCCGTTCGGGTTATACGCACTTACGCTAATGTGTAATGGTAGGGTGATTGTGAGATGAAATGGAGGACCTACAGTTTAACATGGGATCCGAACCACGGTGGAGGCCCGGCATTCCCCACATTCACAAGATGTCTTGTCAGAGGTGAAGGAAGGGTTTGGCAATCAGATACATCTGTGCCTGGACCGAGGATTGAACCCCGGACCCTAGCACAGAAGTCCGACACCTTACCCCTAGACTGCCAGGTCACCTACAGGAAATAAATACATTGACCAACACCTTATCTCAGTCGGTAACGTGTCTTTCTACTTAGCTAAGGGTCCCTGGTTCGATTCCTTGCATGGCCCAAAAAATGTATCATTGGTGAAATGTAAGTTTCACAGTGATGAATTAAACGGTCGTAGGTCTGGATGTTGTGTCTGTTATTCCCGTTGGAAATTGCATATTACAAAAGCTTGATTGGTGTTTTGGTAAAAAAAAAAGTGATAAAAACCGACAGATCAATAAAACATGACAATCACTCATTGGTATTGCGACCGTGTCGGAACGATCAAACGACGTCATCAGCGCAAAACAACGCACGGCAGGGCCGGACTGGGTGTACGTAGGTCCGTGCTCAGGACCGTGAGAACAAACAAAACAGGTCCGCGCAACAACCACCTAACCACCACATTGCTCCTGGGAGTCGCCATTCCTCCGGTCTTTAACTGACCAGGGGTAAGGTGTCGGACTTCTGTGCTGGGGGTCCGGGGTTCAACCCTCTGGTCCCGGCACAGATTTATCTGATTACCAAACCCTTCCTTCACCTCTGACAAGACGTGTAGTAATCACAACTTGTGAATGTGTGGTATGACAGGCCTCCACCGTGGTTCGGATCCCACGTTAGACTGTAGGTTCTCCATTTCATCTCACAATTACAACGGGTGGTAAGACGTGGTGCTAATAATAATAATAATAATTTAACTGACCAGTCCCGTGCACCTGGCTATGAACCTAGAGGTCCCGGGTTCGATTCCCGCCTGGTACCGTGAGTATTTTACTCTTTTGAGAAATTATCCCAACGGTCACCAGGGGTTGGTAAATTAGGTTAAGTTAGAATTAAGATCTCTCCTGGTTTCACACCTTCATTAATCATTAATCACTAGCATCACACCATATCATTGTGGGTACGACGTGTATACAACCTCCTATATTGCACCCTGGTACCACTCTGTGCTACCACCCAGTGGACATCGAATCCTGAGACGAGCACTTTTCACAAAGACCACTGAGGTCAACAGAAAAATGCTGTAGAATATTTTAATTGCAAAAGTTTATGATTGTGAATAGCTCTTTGTTTTTTTGGTTGAGGCAACAACTGCCCCCCCTTCCCCTTTCAGTTTTCTAAATCAAGTAATACGTACTTATATGATATTGAGACAGTAGTAAGGTTAGATGGAAACCAATTCGTGTCAAGGCCGATATTCATGCAGTTTTTATAACATTTTATTTTGAATAAAATGAATGAAATAGTACACCAGGTGAAACCTAAAGTTTAATTTTCTTCACATGATGTTATCAACAGTTGTTGAATATCTGTCACGAACATAGCGGCATCGGATGATGAACATTTTAATGAAGAGAAAAAGTTATCAAATTCCAAGACACCCTCGACAAGATATTCAACAAATGTTTATGTCACTATGTGAAGAAAATTAAACTCTTATGTGTCTACTGGAGAAATATTTTATTTATTTTTGCAACCCAGAATATATTTGACATAAAAGCTGCAAAAACACTTAACTTGAGTTGCTTTCCATTCCACTCCCACTTCACGTTTATAGGAACCTTAAAATACATTAAGGATACGAAGTTATGGAGTTGGGAGACTAGACTTGGCAATGATGCTCTCTGAAATCTAGTATCGGGGGGACATATAATGTATCAACGCCATTATTCCTTTACTTCTTCGCAGAATGAGAATTTTAGTGTCACTTTTAATGTGTATAGCGGTGCAACCCATGAATATCAAGCCGTAAGCCTTGTCTTAAGATGTAGTCTATAAATTCGAGCAGGTCTCCAATGCTATTTGCCAGGGGTTGGCAAAATGTTCGGGTCCCAATCGACCTATGATACCATCACCCCTACTTTATTAGCTCTAATATTGCTTTTTACGCCCTTTTGTACCACGTATTTATTCCATGGTGTCTACTCAACTTGATCAATGAAGTCCCCAACCTTTTCCCTGATTTTCCCTAACCATTTCCTAAAACTCCCGACTAAAAAAGTATGTCACATCCTTTTAACTCGCCCCCCTCCACCCTCGTTTTTCTATTTTTTTTATAATAATAAGTTTTAAAATTTGAATTAAAATTGTTTACTAGGAATTAAACATATATTACACAGCTACAAGCAAAAAAAAATGACATAATTTACTGATTATTTTATTTCATATTTTGAGTAAAATATCATTTTCCCGGATTTTTATTGTGATTTACCAAATTCCCGACTTATTCCCGTTTTTTCCCGATCACTTCAAATTCCTGACTAATTCCCGTTTTCCCCGGATGGTAGACACCCTGTATTCATTAAGAGAGAGTGCATCACACGCCCATCAACTCTGTGATACAGTCGGTTAGAAATTGTACGTTTACACCAACACTATTGCACGTGGATCATTTCTGATTAAACATTAATGGGGATAAAGAGGTAATAGAGTTTCTTAATAAAGAACATTGCTGAAATATTAAATGTTATTTAGATAAAAACCGCGTTGAAAAAAACCGTTTTTTTACCATTTTAGAATGTCTTCACACACAGATAAGTACTGTGCACAAATCTCTATTTCGTCTTAACAGGGACATACTGTAGCTATTAACAAGAAATGTGTCGCCTTGTCCTCCATCGTCACCGCGGAAAATGTCGAGTAATCATTCAAATACGAATGCGCCGCACACATTTCTAACATTTCTTGTCGTTTTCTTTTCCCTATAACTCCCATATCTCGCGTAAGCTGATCGGGCCTGCTATTATGCACTCTCTTAAACTCATTCTTTCCTCAAATACTTATGTTCCAACTTTTATAGATTTTTTTTTACATCCATCACTGTTTCCTGCCTGTGGTCAGTTTTTTTTATTAAAGCCATATTTTACTAGGCCTGTGTAGCTGCGTATGGCTTATAATATAACTCAAGACTAGGACAGGCACAACATCCAGTTCTCGCCCGTTAATTTAACAATGTGATAAGATAAAGACAGATTTAATCAATGATAAATTTTTCGGCCATGCCGGGAATCGAACCCAGGATCCTTAGCTCAGTAGACAGACACGCTATCGACTGAACTAAAGTAACAAATTTTTATAGAAAAGTAGGTGATCTGGTGGTCTAGGGGGTAAGGTGTCAGACTTCTGTGCTGGCGGCCAGGGTTCAATCCTCGGTCCCGGCACAGATTTATCTGATTACCAAACCCTTCCTTCACCTCTGACAAGACATCTTGTGAATGTGGGGAATGCCAGGACTCCCCCGTGGTTCGTATTCCACGTAAAACTGTAGGTCCTCCATTTCATCTCACAATCACCCTACCATTACACATTAGCGTAAGTGCGTATAACCCGAACGGGTAGTAAGACGCGGTGCTAATAATAATAATAATAATAATAATAATAATAATAATAATAATAATAATAATTTATAGAAAAATTTAGATAGTAAATGAAATTACTGGTAGGGTCTACACTTTGTAATAATTATTACTATTTGAAATAATAAGCGTGCACTTTCTAAACCGACTGATGATATCCGCACACGACTTATAAAGTTTTTTTTAAAAAGTTTCCCTAAAATAACAAATAAAATAATAAAGGTAGCCGCGCAATCAACTCTTCCTGCCAACCCATCTCAATCGGCAGCGAGCCTGTCTAACGAGCTAAAGGTCCCGGGTTCGATTCCCGGCATGGTATGTATCATCGGCTAAACGTGAGTTTACCCTCTAACAGTGATTGATTAAAGTTCGGTGGAGGAAGAGGGGGCTGGATGTTGTGTCTGCTCTTAGATTTAAGTTAGTTTTTAAGTCGTGTACCGATATATTAAGTCGGTTCATAAAATGTACGCTAAACACTTTACATTTAAAAAAACAAACACGCTACTTACCTCTAACAATAGATGTCCCCACTTCCTCTCGAATAATAAGCATATCCGTCAATCGAGTAGCGTTGTCAAAATGACAATCGGTCAATCCGTTGGTCGACATGTTTTGAATCTAACCCCCGACATTTTAAACCTGGCGTTGTTGTTTTCAATAATTGATTGAGTCGAGGAAAGAGTGGTATCAGGGTGAAAGAGAGGGGGGGGGGTGGGGGAGGTGGTTTACAAGCGTCGACAGATGACATGTAACATTCATGAACCTACCCCCCACCCCCTCCTCTACAGTGTCAATATGACTGGAAAACATCGCTAACAAACACCCTCATCACTAGCTTCCATCGTATCAGGCCGCGGTCACGTTTACGGTGGGTGGCGTCGAATATAAGGCTGGGATCACGATCAACTTAAAGTTAATTTAACGTAAGATATGTCCTGGGAAGTGTTTCACGTTAAGTGAACGTTAATTTAAGGGTATCACGTGATCTAGCCAGCCAATCATTATACGAGTTACGTCAACAGGGCTATTTAGTAATTCATTTGTTGGTTTTATGACCAAGGTCTACTCTTTAGCCTTAGTTATAGTGATCGGACATTTAATTTATCTAAGCGCTAGTATCGTATCAGTATAGAACAGACGCAATTCAAATATTGTAAAGAAGTTAAAACCACAAAGCTTTTATTATATAAAATGGAATAATGTATTGCTTTCAAAAAAGATCCTTGTTATTAAAATATA
Organism: Timema poppense; assembly: GCA_902141375.1. NCBI lineage: Eukaryota > Metazoa > Arthropoda > Insecta > Phasmatodea > Timematidae > Timema > Timema poppense. The sequence continues at coordinate 22,579 of CABFOV010004573.1, read as the reverse complement.
AATCAACTAACATAATCATGATTATAAAAGCATTAAAATCTGTTCAAAAACGTTTAATGATAAATATCTATAATATCGGTATAAAACAGTAAACATTCACAGATCATAAACATTAATACAGCTAGTACAAATCACAGATCATAAACACTAATACAACTAGTACAAATCACAGATCATTAACACTAATACAACTAGTACAAATCACAGATCAAAGCACATACTCTAGAATACAGATGTTTGGTTTGAGTTGTTACGTTCAGTTACGTGAATCGTGATCACACATCTGTTTTTTTATGTTAAGTTAACTTTAAGTGAACGTTACGTTACGTTAAGTTAATAATAATAACAATAATAATAATAATAATATTTAGCACCGCGTCTTACTACCCGTTCGGGTTATACGCTTTAAGTACTAATTACTCTAATAGATTAGGAATGGGGAAGGTTTAATTAGAGGAAGTGAACCCGTATTTGCGTGGAGGGAGAGTGGAAAACCATTTAGGAAAAAACACCCCCAGTTCACCCGACCGAGATTCGAACCTCGATCTTCTTCTTGCGATGACGAGGAGATGAGGGTTTCGAATCGTGGTCGGGTGCACTGAAGGTGTTTTTTTCCCTTTAAATTTGTTTACACTCTCTCTCTCCAAGCAAATGAGGTCACATTTACTCTTAATTTAATCTTTACTATCCCTTACATATTAGCGTTTTTGTAAATATGCTCATAGCCGCAGCGATTAATTAAACGCGGTAGAAAAAATAAATGAAATAGATCTAAGGAAGTGTAGAAGTGTGTTTCTCTTTCGATGTATACCACTATGCATCTTACTACCCGTCCGGTTCACACTATCTCTAGGATATGGGGATAGGAAAAGGATAGTTGAAAAGAAATGTACCGGCATCATCCCGGGGGATGTTTGGGAAACCATTAATGTGGAAACATGGGGATGGTGTGCACGACAGATGGTATTGTTACAGAAACATACGCATAACGTTTTATCCAAATTTATTTTTTCATGTGTTTTATCATAGGAAAATAGTGATAGGATTTAAAAAAAAATCGATCATTTTTCCGCCAGTCACGCCCGTTGGCACCGGACCAAACCCTCTCACCGTTGCATCGGATAAGATGATTATGATGATAATATCTTTATTATTTAATTTTTTATTTGAGGTATTTAACGTGCACTTTCTGAATCGAACTATTATATCAGCGCACGAGAATTTTCTACGAGCGAGGGTGAAAGGACCTACCAATTCTGCCGGGAGATTTATTTTCACATACCTTCCAGGTACGTGCCATGATCGACATGCGACCAACGGCATTATTTCCCCTCGGATGTAAGTTGTGCTACGGATTTCTATCACCGCAGAATGATCCGACGACCCCAGCCGGGTTTGAAGCCATGAACACTGGATCTTTAAGCGAGAACTTTACCACAAGACCACCGTGGTCGGCTTCATTACACCTCTCAATAGAACTGTCAATATTCTATGTCACTGTTCCATTATTCCCTACCCTCCCCCCTCTTCCTCCGAATGACCCGCTCTATTCGCCTCTAGAGACACAAACAATACACAATCAAGTGGTTGAGGGGGAGGGGGTTCGATGGGTTGGGGCCAAGAGGAGGGGGGATACTTTTTATAACAAATGTTGACCTTTTTTTGTTGTAAAATCATCACTTTTAAAATCAAGTATATTTAGTTATTTGATTTTCATCTATCGTGACCTGGTGGTCTAGGGGTAAGGTGTCAGACTTCTGTGCTGGAGGTCCGGGGTTCAATCCTCGGTCCCGACACATATTTATCTGATTGCCGAACCCTTCCTTCACCTCTGACAAGACATCTTTTGAATGTGTGGAATTCCAGGACTCCACCATGGTTCGGATTCCACGTTAAACTGTAGGTCCTTCCATTTCATCTCACAATCACCCTACCATCACACATTAGCGTAAGTGCGTATAAGCCGAACGGGTAGTAAGACGCGGTGCTAAAAAAAAAAACAATTAAGGACTCGCTTCGGTGGCCACATGGTCTAAGGCGTCATACTCGCAATAGACCGGACCGCCGATGACGGGGTTAGAGTAACGACCGGGTGTATTAAAGGGTGTTATTATTTTCCTCTAAATTGTTTTAAAGCTCTTACTCTACGCAAATGTTGGTACACTTTGTCTAATGCTCAACCTTACTCATCCCGGACACATTCTCATAATCAGTACATAAGTGTTTAGCCTAAAAGCGGTGACAAAAAAAATATGTTGCTTTTAATTTTAGAGCTAATGATGAGGAAGGCACTTTTAGAGGAAATACACCCGCATCAGCGTAAAGAGGAAACAATAAAAATCATTACACGTGGAAAAAGTCTAATTCCTTATGAAATGTGCCCGGTCGAGATTGAAACCTGGTCTCTCAATATTGAATTGAGAGGCTTAAAGCTCACACCATTATACCAATGGAAATAACATATAAGTGAGACGTGAGTGGCAGGGAGGGGGAGATGGAGGGGGAGGGAGAGAGGAAGGTGTAAAGAAAGACAGTATCACACTGTAACTGACTGTACTTAGGGCTGTTACACAAATTAGTATAATATTGTGTTAACTCAGTGTTCATAACGTTTTGGTGATAGAGAGCCACCAAATGGAGGTTATGCGCCCTGGGGGCCACCAAATTAAAATTATGCTCACTCGGGGGCCACCAAATGAAAATGATGCGCACTCGGGGCCACCAAATGAAAATTATGCACACTTGGGGCCACAGAATGTAGGTTATGCGCACCGGGGGGCCAACGCGTTACTGAGAGTAAAGGGAAAAGGAGAAGGATTGACAATCATACAGATTTTTATGCAATTCCAATTTATGACTTTAAAATAAGAATAAAAAATAATTTATTAGAAAAACTATTGGAAAAAATATATATAATATCATACAATTATCTAGAATTAGTAAGTAATAGTTTTTCTTTGTTATTTTTAACATTCGTCATTTATATATATGAATATTGTTAGTATGTGTTGACTTAAGTTTGGTACAGTTTTATTTTTTATTTGTGACTTGTGTCTACTGAAAAAAGAAATACAGGATAGGATAGATTAAAGGGAATATAATAATATCAATGTGAAAGAATCATCTTACGTTGGTTTGTACATGTTGAGAGGATGAGTGTGGATCGAGTGACGAAGCAAATATATGAAGGTAGAGTGTGTGGATCAAAAGGAAGGGGTGGGCCATGTACGACGTGGATAATGGTGGTAGATGAATGAGTGAAAAATGGAAACATTACGAGTTTTAAGTATAAAAGAGCACGTATGACTCGGTGTATGGATGTTGTTGAAGAGAAGGGAGTATTCGAGGACAGGGAAGTGTGGAAGGATTAAGTACGGAGTTGTTTTTAGAGCTCTATGCACAGCTTTGTATGTATGTAATATATGATCATAATTCTTTAATTNTATAATTTAACATATACTTAAATATAATACCAATAAAAATAGATTTTAATGTAGACAAAAATTATTTAAATATGTATAGTTACTTGTTAAGGAAATATTTTGCTGTTTGTTGAATACAAGCGTGTAAGTTTTAATTTAAATTGAATTTTCTGTTGTTGTTTTTTTGTATTTAATAGATATTGTACAAAATATTTGTAATAACAGAGATCATTTCTAAATAATTGCTGACAAAACTAATACAGTTTCTATAGTAAATAACAAATATATGGAAAATGCAATATAAAAATGTTTAAGGCTGATTATTGTATTTCCTAGGAGAGAAAAATACCATGTAGTACACAAATTATTCACAGTAAAATGAAAAATTCAAAAATAATAATAAACATCAATCTAGTATAGGCCTATTTAAAATTCATTTCTAAGTATTTCGATTTTGTATGTATAATAAACGGTGTATATTGGTAAGATGTTTAACATGAAGTTAGTGCTTTCTATATTATTATTATTATTATTATTATTATTAGCACCGCGTCTTACAGCCCGTTCGGGTTATACGCACTTACGCTAATGTGTAATGGTAGGGTGATTGTGAGATGAAATGGAGGAACTACAGTTTAACGTGGGATCCGAACCACGGTGGAGGCCTGGCATTCCACACATTCACAAGATATCTTGTCAGAGGTGAAGGAAGGGTTTAGTAATCAGATAAATCTTTGCCGGGACCGAGGATTGAACCCCGGCCGCCAGTATAGAAGTCTGACACCTTACCCCTAGACCGCCAGGTCACCCACAGAAACAGACTCTCAGCCTTACGGGGGTTTAGTTGCGCTCCTTTTCCAGCTTCAGTCCTTCAACACCGAGCTTCGCTAGTGTCACTGCTGGGTGATGATAGGACTAGCCGCAGCGATGCTAGTGGTGAAGGACCCAAACTGCCAAAAGGAGCGCAACCATTTTAACCTGGAGGTTGAGTGTCTGGGTATATTATTCGTCTGTGCCCTGGGCTAGTAATTATAGTAATTCAAACTTTATTATGCATATTATAATAAAATGTGTGTGATTATATGCAGCCTATTTCGATATTATTGATTTACTGTGTGGCAGATGCCTAAATACGCATGAAAAGGGTTTATTAGAATTTTGAATATTTCGATTTTTTTTTTAGATATCCCTCAGACTTCAAATAAAAAAGTTTCTACTGTATTTTTCTAGGATAAAAGGCCTCCTAGAACGTTAATAGGAAGTCTGTTTTGGAAGAGCTTTAATTTATTTCGTTGATATTGGCGAGATTTTTGTCATATACTCGATATTTCTGCTGTATGGATTTGAATACAGCGTTAAATCAAACAAATCGGTTCGTTATTTATCGCCATAGTATCCTTAGTAGTTAATTGTGTTTAGAAATGTATCATTAAATATATAAAAAATAAATTTCACCATCACTCGTTTGCTTAACGATGATGTTACTGTCGGTCAAAATAATGAGTTCCCGCGTTTAATGAATTTACATTGTACTCGGCAGTTTTAAAGATATAACGTTGAAACAAACTCGTTGATTCTTAAATAATTATAAAATTAGTCCTACAGTGTCACCCGCCTCTGTGGCGTAGTTGGCTAACGCGCTAGTCGTGTTGAGCTCGACTGCTGAGGACGGGGAGATCGAGGTTCGAATCTCGGTCGGGTGAACTGAGGGTGGTTTTCCCTAAATGGTTTTCCACTCTCCCTCCACACAAATGAGGGTTCACTTCCTCTCATTCATCCTACCCAATTCCTAATCTATTAGCGTAATTAGTACTTAAAAGCGTATAACCCGAACGGGTAGTAAGACGCGGTGCTAATATTATTATTATCCTAGTGTCACAAAATTATTTTTTATATTTAAGTACTTTTTTTGTAAACGTATTTTTTTTATAACTCCTTTATAACTCTGGCTATTTGTCTTGGTCATGAAAATATCCTGTAGGAGTCTTCCTGGCAGGAGGTGAAATAAAAAATGTCCGTGGTAGTATATTTTTATATACAGTAGCCCCATGGTTTCTTTGGTGCTGATTGACAGCTCACAGATGACTTCTGACAGTCAACATTTAGGTATATACCTAAATTTTGACTGTCAGAAGTGACAGCTGCTAAACACATGTTTTTTGAAGATCATACGGTTCGGCGTAGGGATACATAATTTGGTCTGGTAACTTTTCAAAGCCGTCAGCTGTCAGTCAGCACCAAAGAAACCATGGGGCTACTGTAGAATAGGAAACAATAAAAAGTAAGTCAATGTTTTCAAGGCGCAAATATTAAAAATGACTTTGTAAACTCGTTATAGGAAGAGGGAAAGGATTGTCAGCACATAGACAAGAGTCCTCTCAGGGTGAACTATAATTTTCTTCTCTCTCTTTCTATTTTGTACATTTGTGTCTAGTTGTATTAGTGCTTAGACTGCTTAGGTGTGTTGAGTTAAGATGCAACCCGCTTTGTAAAATATCTTCGAAATCTCCAAGTGGGCAAAGTCGTTAAGAGATACACAAATGCCACAAATCAGTGTGTTTGTTTAACATACCACCTACTCCCATGAAATGTATTATTATTATTATTATTA
>CABFOV010004572.1:37878-51095 GCA_902141375.1 Timema poppense | reverse complement strand
GTATATATTTTACAGTACATTAGATTAGACGTATATATTGTACAGTACATTAGATTAGACGTGTAGATTGTACAGTACATTAGATTAGACGGTCAAGTTTACACATTAGCTGGAGAAGAAATCCCCCCCACAAGTCTCTTCGCTTAGCACCGCGTCTTACTACCTGTTCAGATTATACCCATATTAACTAATTACATTAATGTGTTAGAAATAAGGAGGTTGAATTTAGAGGAAGTGTACCCACATTAGCATGGTGGGCGAGAGGAAATCCACCCTCAGTACGCTCGACCGGGATTTGAACTCTGATCTCCCTATCAATGGCAGTCTACTATATCGCAAGTGTGACCACATAATCGGATCGTCCACAAGTCATTACGCTATTAGGAATCATAATAATTAATGTGTTAAATATTTTTATGTCTCATGGAGGTAAAGTTAATTCAACTTATCGTTTTGGTAAAATCTGGATTTTTATATAAAACAATACACTTTGATTCTCTAGAGCGAAACAATATCCTGAGATAATAGTTCCCTAGCCCCCAAAAGAAAATAATTGAGTAATAAGTGAAACAATATACAAAGATGATAGTTAATCTCCCCGTTTCGCCGCACCCCTCCAAAAAATGATCAGTCGCAACCATAGCACTATACTGCATGTAGCTACATGTGCACACAAAAATAATAGTTTCACTTTAGTTGGTATATAGTTTTTAATAACAAAATACATTTATTTTAGAGATTGTTATGATAAGTAATATTTTGATTCAACATAGAGAGATTATGGAATTTTGCTAAAGATCAAGATATTCACATGTAAGTAAGTACAATGGTAACATTATCAAAAATTCTATTTTGAAAATGTAATCAAAATAATTAATGCCCTTGTAAACACTATTATATGTAAGCTGCGGTGTCCGAGTGGTTAAGGAGTTGGACTTGAAATCCAATGGGCGTTGCCCACGCAGGTTCGAATCCTGTCCGCAGCGAATATTTTAAACTTTTTCATATTACCTTATAACTGGGCGTTGCCCACGCAGGTTCGAATCCTGTCCGCAGCGAATATTTTAATCTTTTTCATATTACCTTATAACTGTCATTCATTAAACAACTTGAAACGATTTTTAAACGAGATAACACAATTTTCATTTTTTTAAACATATTTTTCATAAATACTGTGTTTGCTTATTAGAGATACTTGCCTTACTGTTCTGTTATTCCTGGTGAAATCACCGCAATCTAACAGAGCTTATTAATTAACTATACAACCAAATTGTATAGATAGAATCAACTTGTTATAATAGATATATAGCCAATAGTATTGAATGTATAATATTTAGAGCATCGATAAAATGCTCACAGAGTGTATATTTTACACCACTCTTGCCTTTATCGTGACTCTTTATGTATAAAATAATTTTCAATAATGTTAAATAGTAATTATTAGAAGATGCTCCTGACCGTTTCTTACATGTTTTTATTAATCGTGGATTGGTGCAAAAGTTTGGTTGCTAGCGATATTAAAAGTAGAGTTTGTTTATGTTAATGAGCTGATTTAATAATGTTCTTGAGTCTGGTCCCATTTATTGCTCTAAAATTAAGTTGGAATCAACTTTTGGCACCCTTGAAAAACAATAAATATTTCAGTAAGTTATATGAGACTTATTTAAACAAGAGAACATAGCGGTGGAAAACTACTCATAGCTATACAAAGACTAACTATAATAGTTTAAAACTTATTTACGTAATATACTCAAATCAAACAAATTGTTTTATTAATAGAAAAAGAAAACACATGTTATGAATAGTATAGAGTTAAAACAGTTAGTTCATAGAACCCGCTTCATTTTGTACCAACCATATGGATATCCTTGTCATCTAATTTTTACTCAATTATTCCTTTATACGCTTATTATTTGAAAAGCCCAAACATTTTGAAATATTTCAGCACAAAAACAACAGCGTGTCTGACTTGTAATGTCTCTTGAACAAATTCAATATATACCGTAAACAATACATATTATTCTTCAACCCAATTATTTACAGACATAACAGTAAAAAATAGATAATAAGATCAACATCGACCTATAGAAACATAAATTTGTATTAAATTGCTTTTAACAAAATCTTATATTCTTTCTGGGAATCAGGAGATTGATATGAAAATATAAATAACAATATGTTAAATTTAAAATCCAATTAAATTTAAATGACTTTAATTTTAGATATTATTTCGTATCTTAAAAAAAATATAAATTGAGGATGAGAAATGAGAGAGTAAGAGGAATAGTAAAGGAAGAACCAGTCAAGTACAGGACAGAGAAGACACGACTAAGGTGGTATGGTCCTGTGAGAAGAATGGAGAGAGAAAGGATGACCAGGAGGATGTTAGGTATGGAGGTGGATGATAGGAGGATGGTAGGAGGGTGGGAGGAAGACCAAGGAAGTAAGGAGGAGTGTGGAGGAGAGAGGAGAACACTGGGCTGAGGTGGAGGGAGAGAGGTGGTGGGAGGAAATGAGGCGGTGGAGAGACTTATGTTCCAAATAGACCAAGCCAGGGGCTGGAAGCTGTTCATGATGATGATGATGATCATCATGATGAATCTGAGCATAAACAAACACTTGAGACGTATCAGTGAATGAAAATGTGAGAAAAGGATCCAGCCAATTAAATCACCAGTATACATACACTTTGTGCACAAAAGATGTACAGTTCATATTTCGAATTTTCTTGTAATAGCAATTATTGTTTGCTATAACGATTTTACTTTGTTTTGTTAGATACCACAATATTCATGACAATAATAAAATCAGGACAAACTAAAAATCAATTTTGATTTAATAGTATTATATATATAGCGCGTGTGCACTATACCATTAGTAGCCCAGTAGTGGAAAGTTTAGCCACTACTAGCTTATCGTTACCCAGGGGAAGGCCGAATTTGGGATAATCCATTTATACTAAGCTGACAAATATTTCTTGATCCGGTACCACCAAGAACTTTCACCTTAGTTTGTATTACATTTATATGACTCTCCATTCTGCCTGTCGCCACATTTAACGATATGCAAGTCACTTTCATTGTTAGCCATTAATATGGCATCATCTGCATATAACAGCACTCTCACATTCACATTGTCCATGTGCACAGTAACCGGGTCCTACACGTACCCACGAATACATTAAACAACAATGTAAACATAATACAACCTTGTATAACACCCTGTTCAGTACCAAACCATTCGAGCTAAGCTCCATAAACCTTAACGCATGCTTTATTTCCATCATACACTGCCTTAATTGCACTTACTAACTATGCATCCACACCATACTCTCTCAGAACATTCCATAACATACTCCTATTAACCCGATAATACGTTTTCTCCAGATAAACGAATGTGTCCTTACTGCCCTACATTTTTGAATCACTTATTGCAAAGCAAATATCTGTCCCACCTAGTTTTTCCACGCACCCTCTCAATTAACACTTTCCCAAAAACTTTGCCTGGAATACTCAACAAACTAACTGCCCTATAATGCTTACATTCACTCTCACTGATCTTTCCTCTGTACAAAGGAACAGTAACAACTTTCTTAAAGCCATTAGGAACATTTGAAATCCCAGGACACAAAGTGGAAAAAATCACACAATCTGGCAATCATTACCATGCGCTCACACCTAGGTTCACTTGTGATCCCATCTACGCCCGCAGATTTGCCATTATCTGACACTTTTTATAGCTTTTAGCACCTCAGCCTCGTTAATTCTTTCACTCAACATAACATTGTCCCTATATTTGGCTACTTACTCTATGTTTTAGCCATACAATTGCTCAAAATACTCTCTCTATATCGCTCTCTTATATTGTTCTAATGCCATATCATCTCACCGCGTTCGTCCGAAATGCCATAGGTATTTCCTTGCACTCCTTGTTGAGTTCGTTTTACCTACTTCTATAACATATATTGACATCATTAATAGGCTCATGGAAAGGTACAAACTTCCAACTTATGTTTCGGTCAAAATACCAACGTTTCAATCTTTTTAGGGGAGCTTTATTTGAAACTGAGAGGATTTCAACCTCCCCTAACCCAGTACCACATATAAATGATTAGTGATGCAACTGTATATAAGCGTAATTGATTAATATATGATGGCTATTTTATTTTACTTAGTTGATGACACAGTAGCTTGACTAAATTGCGTCGCAGAGTTTACTGTTTGAAAATTTAGTTGACTTAGTTATTACTTGTTGCGTTATCCGCACGCCATAGATTGACGTCACGTGACAGTAAAAAGATAGATGGTTTTAAATATCTTAGTTTGTTTTAGTTCCCTGGTGGGCATTTTTAGAAGAATGAAATGTGTTTATATGACTTGGTACTGACATAGCCCAAACTTGCATGCGCATTGAAGGGTACGTGACGTCACAGATTTGCTTACGATTTATTCACTCAATTGTAACCCACATCGTTGGTAGAACGGGCCGAGACGTCACTCTCGCAATAGATTGGACTGTCGATGATGGTAAGATCGGTGTTCGAATCCCGGTCGCTTGTACCGAATGTGGTTTCTCCTAAATTATTTTCCACTCTCCCTTTGCGCAAACGCTTGTACACTTCCTCTAAAGTCAAACATCCGTCCACATACCTAGCACATTTGAATAATTAGTACTTATGCGTCAAGTACAAAACGGGGTAGTAAGATTTGGTGCTAACAAAAAAAACTTATTTGTAATTTCAATAACATCAAAAGTTGGTTGACCTCAGTAGTCTTGAGGTTAAGAGCTCACCATAAGACCCGATGTTCGTGGGTTCAAACCCAGTTGGGGTTGACTTACTTTTCTTGAGCGATAATCATCCGGAGCACAACTTCCTCCGGAGGGGAAGTGAAGCCCTCGGTTCCATCTTAATTGAGGTATGCAAAATAACTCTGGAAGATTTGTGAAAATACCTTTCCCGGCAAAATTGGTAGACCATTTCACTCTCGCTCATAGAAATCCTCGTCTGCTGATATAATCAGTCGGTTAAGAAATCACACGTTAAATACCTGCTTTCAAATGACTTATAGGTTCCTTGAAAGGTGCCATTTCACAAATTTTGTGTTGATCAAAGTACCAATATTTGGACAAAGTCAAAAGTAAAACTAACCTAATTTTTAAAACTATAAGTTGTGAAATATTCTTAACATAGTAGTGTGCGTCTACCCTAAACCTCATTTAGGGAAGCTAGAATTAAAATTTACATTATTAGATATGAAATACCTTTCGTTTTATTTGTACCAACAATAGATATTTAAAAGCCAAATAGATCTGTAGTGGAAAGTATTTTGAGTATACTGCTAGCAAATCTTAGTTTTATAAAATCGTGTTTGGACCGAGGTTTGACCCTAAGGCAACCCAATATTTCTTTCAAAGCTTCAACACTCTCTTCTTGGCATCACTTTCTAAACTAGCTGCAACAAATTGAGAATAAGTTATTTTAAAGAAAGAAAATGTTCAAATGAGTGAAAAAAGCTAAAAACTACGATGGAAAGTACAGTCATTGTATATTTTATAAATGACCAAAAGTAAAATCCAATCAACAGTGAAAAATATGATTATAATTTAAAGTTTTATTGTGCCTGGTTTGAATGCCTTTCCCGATAAATATTTTTTAACATAAAGTTTTAACAAAAAGAAGAAATTTTTCAAAATTAATGTTTAAACTTTCTCCCACATATGTGCATTTCCACTGATAATTTGCGCTTCAGAAAAAGTTTTCACCACTAAAATAGACACTTATTAACGTTATAATCTTTGTTATATATTTTTAAACAAGAAAGACACCAACCGTACTTATTTTCAAACATCATATTCTATTATAAAAACTGCCAAAACACTGGTCTTAACTCTCGTTCTCTAACATTCCAATGTAATGCCTTGTGCTTGTAGCTTAGTGCAAAGGTCAAAGTTCAAATTTGACCTCTGTATTATATCTAATATAAGCTCGGGTTCGGTCGCAATTAGCATCCCAGGAGATTACTAGATTTTCCAACACTACCTCATCCTGTCGTCAGATCTGGTCCAATTACACCCGTAGGTCTTTAAGCCAGGATATTTCAGATAGTAGGAACCGGGTAGCTACAGTCCATTCGACATAGGAATGTAGGTAATTATTGACAACTAGCAAAAGCTACCCTATCTACTCTTATGTACCCATCCTCCAAACAATATGATCTACAATACCATATGTTAAGTTGTTACTTTTGGCAGTCACAACTTTCACAACAAACCATTTATTTTTATTAATATTTTTTTAAGCGTGTTTACATGATTGAAACACGAATATATCAAAATAACCCTTTGGATGTTTATTTTTTATTTTTGTGAAAGCTGTGGCTTACTTAAACATGCTTAACGGACTAGAGATTCTAAAAGGCTGCGTTCTCTTCACAAATTAATATGGCAAGCCAGAAAAAATTAGGGCTATTGATCAAGTCATTAAAACTGTTTTCGGTTGTCTTTATGTGCAACTGCTTACAAAAAAAAGTTTTTATAATAATATTATACTTTGTTTTGTTCTTTATTTAAGTTATATAAACATATCTATTTATTTATTTGGGTGGACAGTTAAGCATATAAGAAAATACATGTGTGAATATAACACTTTTAATTGAGTATTTCATATTCTATTATAAATATTGTTGCCACAACCGCAAAACAAAAACATAATAGTTTTATTATTATATGTTGTTCTTTTAATAAGTTACGAAAAAGACCATTAATTACACAGTAATCTCAAGTAAACTTTTATTAGAAGCGTTTACTTTTTATCGATAATATAGTATTATTATTATTATTATTATTATTAGCACCGCGTCTTACTAACCGTTCGGGTTATACGCATTTACGCTAATGTGTAATGGTAGGGTGATTGTGAGATGAAATGAAGGACCTACAGTTTAACGTGGAATCCGAACCACGGTGGAGGCCTGGCATTCCCCACATTCACAAGTTGTGATTAATACACGTCTTGTCAGAATATAGTACTACTAAGAAAATAATTATTTACCCGTAGGCTAACATGAGGGACTTCCAACCAAATTATCAATACAAATATTCTGCTACCTGCCGGTCCACACCCCTCCAGTTAAAAAATCACTAAAACTACTTTCATAAATCCATGCGGACGAATATATTGATGTGATCTGCATCTGTCTCAACACTTAGTATAAATGCCAGAAAAATAATAGTAATTTTATAATAAAATGAAACTGATGTAAAAGGTGCTTTAACACAAATTTCAGATACTAAAGATCACAGGGAAAGTGTTATTATATTCCGTAGCGTAGAACTCACACAAGTGAGCAAAGGCATGAGTATCTTCTTGTCTGGTTCGTTGGTGACTGGGTGGCTGGGATTTGATATTCAACCGCGCGCGTGTACCATTGTGTTTTATATTCGGTATTTTCCAAAAATGCAAATACAATATTTTTTAATGGACATGTTTGTCTTCATTATATTAAAAAATAAAATAATAGAATTAATTTAATCTGCCGGTGATCTGATGTGTGCCAATGTTTGATCAAGACTAGTTAACTGAATGAAAAGTTAAGGGCTACAGACACATACAAATATGGCCGTCCATAAGTTATCTTAGTTATTACATTGTAAATGGGCTAGAAACACACACACATTATTATTATAGGGTCGCGTGAAGACCACTTTTTAATTATAAACGAAGTTGAGTATAATATATAAAATATTATTGAAGCTGAATCGAAGTTCTAATATTTTTGTTAGTTACTTTATGCTTTAAAAATACTATGTTGTTATTTTATATAAACCTTTATCTATGCTCTATAATAACTATGAAAATGTGATTTTTAACATCTCTAAATGTCAATAAATGATCATAAATGGAGTATTTTATCCACTCTCCATACAATTTGAACAGACTGGGTAGCAAACAGCATCCCTGCCTCACTCCTCTTACTATCTGTACGATGTTGGTCCCTCCAACGTTTAGTCTCACTGTCCCAGGTGTAGGTTTGCAATCAGCCTTCTGTCCCTCCAGTTGATGTCTATCTTCTTGAGTACTTACATCATTTTCTTCCTTCTACTATAGTAAATGCTTTTTGCCATTCGATGAAACCAAAGTAGATCTCTTCCTTGACTTCCAGCACTCTCTCTGAAATTATTCTCGGCATACCGATGGCATCTTTGGTTCCTTTTCTGAATCCAAATTGGTCTTCTTCCACCACACTTTATATTTTCCATTCAAGTCACCTGTTGAGTTTTCTTGTCATATATATATATATCTTCACGTATTTGCACTAATGCGCTAGGGACAAAATAGGTAGAATGGAAAGGAATTATGCCCGCAATTACTCCTGGGAGGATAGGAAATAGTTTAGATGGAAAGCTTTGTAGTGTTTTATCCATCAGGGATTCGAAATCCCACCTCCTCATTACTGACAAACCAGACAAGACAACATTATACTGGCGCCTTTGCTCGCTGGCTCACCGTTTTAAATCATGAACAAAATAAAGATAGCGATACCTTCAATAAATCCCATCTGCAATCCAATTTCCTAAGGAAGCTCTCTTTAGAAAATATAAACTTTTTTCGATCAAAACTGATATCCTTTTATATAATATTATTAGTGTTATTGAATATGTGTTGATAGTATCTATCATTAGTAACAGCTTCAGATCACATGACTTGACGTATGAATACGTGAAGGTATATCTATCTAGTGACTTTCCGATCTGCCAGATCTCCATATGAAAATTATTCTGCAATAAAGGTGAAATTAATCCATATAAATATTATAGCACACTGTTGGTTTGTTCCAGAAAATTTCCTCTGACCTTCAGGCGGGTGACAAGGCCAATCTCCTGCCAGACGGATCCGAGGAAGAGTGAACGCCACAATGGCCCCGGCCCCTGAAGACGTATTGTAGGCCAATCAACGAGTGGAGGGCCCACTCTCTCGTTTAGAACTCGACAAGTAGCGTCACAGGAATCTAAATACACCGTCATATTCATCTAGAGTTCTGCCATCTATTATTTATACAACATCACCGCTATCCCGTGGCTAAAATCTGAACTAAAATAGTTCTAATGTAGTGTCTGGATGTGCACTATAATACTTGATGTAGCTTACCCGTGCCTTGAAGAACCTTTTAGTGGGCTTATCAAAATATTATATTGTTCTTAACATTGACAAAAATGTACTATATTCTGCTTCTATTTGTCAAAATTGACATCATCTGTTAAAATTGAGAGCTGCTAAACGAATCCAATGAAATATAAAATTATTACGTACCGTAAAATGGGGTGAAGATGACCACAGGGGTGGAGTTGACCAAGTTTTTCAAATTCGTATATTTTCCTTATTATGATTATTAATTATTTAACTACAAATTATTTTTTAACATACATTCTCATCACATTTGTCGTCAAGTTTGGATGCTTATAAACAGTTAAACTGAAATATTTTTTTTATAAAAAAATACTTTGGCATAATTGTTTTAACCCTGGAAAAGTATTGATATTGGATGTTTATATATAGCTTAAACGGAAAAATTCTACAGAAAAAAACACAATGTCTCAAGACTATTGTACACAGGTAATATGATAGCAAGAATAAACAATAATTTTTAACCCAAATATTGTCTAAACATATATAACTGTGCAAGTTACACACTTAATGGGGGTGAAGTTGACCAGCCTGCAACACTTGTGATTTTCCATGTGGTGTTGATATCTTTGAAGAATTGTTATTTAAAACAAATAATTTTAAAGAATATAAGGTAAACATTCATTTATTAATATTTGGAAGTGTGCTAATAATTAGTATTGATAAAAATTATCTAAAATCCATACTCTGTTGCTTTGTAATAAGCTTTGGTAATTTTGAAGGTTATATTATTAAGAAAAATATAAGATATCAATAAATCGACAGTTAGCACAACAATAGGCATAATTATTATTCATATTTAATTGGTCACAATATTAAATTACCTACAAATCAAGTTGCATTTGATTATAACAGCCAAATTAGACATTTGCTTCAAATACAGCCTTAGATTTATTTTGTTTTGGCCCATGATGCATTTTAGTAATTTCAGTTTATTTCTTATAAATGTACGTTGTTGTCTACCAGTAACTAATCTTACCCCTATTATCACTGCTATAGACACCAAAGAGATACATTCCTAAGCCTAATAGTAAGAAATTGTGCCAGTACAGTGAACATGGCAGGGAAAAAGCATTTAATTTATATTTGAAGGATAAAATTACAATCACTGAGGCATGTAAAATATATAATATACCCAAAGTAACATTTGTGAACCATGTACATGGCCGAAAATAAAATAAAAACATAGCGCAATAATTGTTGACGTATGTAAAGGGGTGGCATGTATTTATTGGCTATTTATAAACTTATCAAAGGGGGACACTACATTTTATATGAAAGTGTTCCTGCTGAATAAACCTTTGTCTAAAACAAGTCATAAACGGTCTAATGAATTGAATAAGTTATATTCTTTAGTATTTTAATCGTTCAGTGTTTTATATTTTAATTTCACAATTAATTATAAATTTGCAAAAATATATATTAAAAAATTCTGTAATATAAAGAGTATTTGCAACCAACTTATCCATGTGGCAACTTCACCCCAACACTTATCAAAATTCTTTTAATCAATTAAATCAATGAAAAATTAATTTATTCATGTTTTAACCTACCTAAAAATAGCTAAAGGGTATTTTTATATATTTGAAACCAAGAATTTTATAATTTTTTTCAATAATTTGTATTGTTTAAAGTTATTTAAAGTTGAAAAGTGGTCAACTTCAGCCCATTTGACGGTACTAGTAGAGCTACATTGGGATTCAGATAGGAATAACTTTCTTGCACACACATTTGCAGATAAGGTTGTTCTTACAATTTTACTAAATAAACGTTTTGAACCTTCATAAAAGGCTCTTCAACTGGCGGATCGATTATATTTGGTCACATGACTAGCTTGGATTCAAAACCCTCTACATTTATATTGATAGTTCTCAGAAAATAATAATAACTCTTCTTCCTAATCACAACTATTATAACTAAACACAAATGTTTTGATGGAAGCTTACAATTAGAATTAATAAATATAATTTATTTGGGTGATAAGAAGCTTGTTGAATAAAAGTCACTGTTGAAATATTTGGCTATGTATGATAGACTTTGGTTCCAATCTCGGTGGGATCATAATATAGTCCTCAGGTGATGTGAAATCAGGTAAGATTCATTTGACAAGGAGTTCACTCCTTCTTGTGGCACTTGTAAAAATAAATCCAGAAAATCTTATTAAATACAGGTTTATTTGATCTATGTCAATATCATATTTATTTTAAAGGTACATAAATTAAAAGTTTAGGAAAAATACTTCAAGAGCATTAAAATATACTTTATTTATTGTAATCCAGTAACGTTACCTCAATGAATTTTTCTCTCCTCGTCTTACTATCCGTTCGGGCTACAAGTATAAATATAATATATATTATATAATATATTGTGCATATCGGATATAATATGTGTTATATATTACATAATTTATAACATATGATATATTTTATATCATTTATATTGTATATATTATGTTGTATAGACTATATTATAGTTATATAATACATTATTATATATAACATGTGTATAATGCGCTAATAGGCTAGGAATACTTCAATATGTAACATTTAGAGGATATGTGCCGCATTTTCGTAAATAGAGAGTGGAAAACCATTTAGGGAACACCATTCTAAGTATACTTTTTCAGGATTCAAACCCCGAACCCCTGGTCACATTAAAACCAGACTAGACGAGCTTGGCGTATGTTTGATCATAGTTAGTAATTAAAAGTGTCCCAAACAAAACAACTCCTGTTCAGCATTTTTCAAAAAATGAAATACTAAAGGTTATGGCATCCATTTTCCACGTGACCTTTGTCCCTCGACCCTGCGGGAAGAAACACTTGTGAGGATTTGGACGAAAATAGAGTTATTAGAACATTAATTCGATTGCTAAATAAGGCCGATATTAAACTGTTATAATGTTGTTATAATAAATTAAGTTGTTTTCATTACTTAAATCTTGATTTTGGAAAAATATTTCTTTTAATATCATAGCTAGG
The DNA here is from genome assembly GCA_902141375.1 of Timema poppense. Lineage (NCBI taxonomy): Eukaryota > Metazoa > Arthropoda > Insecta > Phasmatodea > Timematidae > Timema > Timema poppense. The sequence goes on along the minus strand of CABFOV010004572.1, from coordinate 38,931 downwards.
TTTTTGAATCCTTGCGATTCTTCTATCCCATTTGAATTCCTCGTTTGAAGAATATATTATGAACAGAAATATATAATTATTTTGGTAGGGTTTGGGTTGATTATTTGCTATCCACAATCATTTCCCTTGAGCTTACAGGATGTAACAATTAAACCTTTTATCGCAGTCTTTAAATTGAATCATACGCTAATGAACCATCAGCTCTACAGTAACGATACTAACCACACGGCACTACAGAAAGTAACATTTGTTCGTGCGTGTACGAATGTTGGTACGTCACAGACGGGCCACAGCCACCGTTATTAATATTATTAATATGACCGTAAGGGCGTAACAAGCGAAGTGAGGGATGGCATGGAGTTAATTATATTTATTTGAACTATCCTAACTCATATCGTACAGTGGTCGTAGCCTGTGTGGATTTATATAATTATAATTTCGCAGTTTGCTGTTATTTCGCGTTCACCACATTAAATGCTGTCTCACCTAAGCAAATTAAATTTGCATGAAATATTGCTATAAATAAAACAGTATATTTACATACTATAAATGTATTGTTAACTGTATATTATACCTTAACACTCTAAGTCTACTCTATGTGCTAGGGAGTGAAGTCGTTAACGCAATTCACCGAATAATATATTAAATAAAGCCACCACACAAAATATATTGGCCGATTGTATCAAATGGAATTGTGAACCTAGAAGGAAGAGACAAAAGGTATTAAATTAAAATTAATATTTGTTCTTTAAAGGTGTGTATGATGATAAAGTCCAGGACATGCGGCGTGAATGGGAGAATTTAGAACCTTGTTTTGGGTACTGACTGGCAAACCAAATGGGAAGAGACCATTGGGAAGACCTAGACTAAGATGAGAAGATAACATTAAACTGGAGCTGAAAGAGATAGGATGTAATGAGGTGGACTGGCTAGAACTAGCTTGAGATGGAGATAGGGTGTAAAGAGTTGGACTGGCTAGAACTAGCTTGAGATGGAGATAGGGTGTAGTGAGGTGGACTGGCTAGAACTAGCTCGAGATGGAGATAGGGTGTA
>CABFOV010004572.1:0-35916 GCA_902141375.1 Timema poppense | reverse complement strand
TATTATTATTAGCACCGCGTCTTACTACCCGTTCGGGTTATACGCACTTACGCTAATGTGTAATGGTAGGGTGATTGTGAGATGAAATGGAGGACCTACAGTTTAACGTGGAATCCGAACCACGGTGGAGACCTGGCATTCCTCACATTCACAAGATGTCTTGTCAGAGGTGAAGGAAGGGTTTGGTAATCAGATAAATCTGTGCCGGGACCAAGGATTGAACCCCGGGCGCCAGCACAGAAGTCTGACACCTTACCCCTAGACCGCCAGGTTACCTTGTCGTTAAAAGCTTTTGTATATTGTTTGAAGTTTCCCGGCGACTGTCACTTCTAGGGTGGTATCTGGTCACTAGGATCGCGCCCAACCGGTTTACAACACGACAGGAAACTGACGTGAGTCCTTTAAACATATTATATTGGTACAATAACATAAAATGTGCGGAGATGTGTGTGTACAACAGAAATATCAAACATGCGAATAAGTTTTACATAATTACCATTAAAATTCAAATAATTCATTCTAAATTAAATTTTTCGTTAGATTTTACACTAATTTAAATATGTCCGTGATATTTTGGTGGCATTTTAAGTTTATTTTCCTTAAGCGGGTTCCTAAGAGATCTTCATAAAGTAGGTAACAAAAAGTGGTTTTCATACCAACTGCTTAAATTGGTACCAAACTGCAGCATAGTGATCAATTTCGTTCAATTATCTTAGTGGCTACGCCCATATGGTGATATAGATAAGCTTCCATTGCTATCCAAAGACAGCTCATAATAAATAATTACATAATATTTGCGTATAACCCGAACGGGTAGTAAGACGCGGCGCTAATAATAATTACATAATATTTGGTAGATTGTTATTATTTGGCTTTATTTCCCCATGAGATTCAATTAAGTTCACATTATTTAGATGAAAAACTCAATAGTAGTGCTTCATTTGAGATTATTATTATAATATTGAAATTGTGACATATATATCAAATCATGGTGAATTTTATCGAATTTCACGGAAATCCAAACGCTTAATTCACTATAAACACTATCACAATATTTAAGGTTATGTTAATTTCCACTAATATTTATTTTAAAGTTTTACTTTAATTTATAAACGAAATTAATTCAAACTGTAAAAAGTTCTAGCCCAGTTAATCCTCCGTTGAGAGAAAAGAACGGTATGTTTAGGAACTATTTTCATCGACTGTTAACATCATCTAAAGTTGAAGATCGTGTCGTTGTTTTCAATTTACTTGTTCGAATAGCCTAATATTAAATAGGCTAACCAGAATTTGGCAGTTGATTGGTTTTAAGCATACTTAAACTAAATATGCACTACATAATACTAAATTTATAATAATTGATAGAATATTGACTTGTATAAAAACAATATCCATATGAGATGTATTCATGTTAGCATTGAATGCCAAATCAATTAATAGCTCCCAAATAAACTTTTTTAGAACTTGACAGATCAATATATTTGAAGATGTATTTCAATTAGTTGTATAGACTTGCAACAAAAGTATTTCCCAATTACAACATTAGAAAATATGTGTAACTTAACAATTATATGTTTGTTAGTTAGCTTGTTCGTAAAGTATACACGTTTCACAGATTATGTTTTATTTATCAGAAACATTTTATTAAATATTTTGTATGTAAATTAAACAATATTTTTAATAGTATCCAGTTATAATGGTGTGATGTATAAAAATATAATGAATAATATTTGTGGTTTTTTCAGGTTTTTTCTTTCATAAAATACCGCATAATGTTTTAAGTTCTGACATTATAACTAAACCTTTTGCAATCTTAGTGCGTCAGTTTGTAAATTGTGCGTATAAAATATATTTTACATCATTACAAACACCCAATAAAAAAATGGGCAAATAGTAAATGATTATTAGTTAATTCAAAATATTCTTTAACACATTGAAAGCTTGTTTTTAATTTGCATCCTTACGTACGTTTATAATATGTTGACCTTTCCATCACTACAGGTACGAGATACTTTAGAACTGAACACAAAAACCTGAAATAGTTTAATATGTTCCTTGTATTGTTGTAAACAAAATAATAGTTATATATGGTAGCCATCCATACACATTTCAATCATTTTATTTCATACGTAACTTCCCTGATCTACTCTTTACATATTCCATTAATGGAATCCGATTTGTTTTATTTTCAAAATACAGAAATAGTCAACGAAATATTCAAGAATCTATATCTTTGGAAGTTTTAATTGATATATTTTGGACATTATTGGATGACTAAGGAGTGTAAAAAACACATCTCCAAAAATACCGAATTTGAATATATGTGATGGTAAACATAGATGAATGTGAAAACTAGGATATATTAAGATCTCAAAGAGTTTGACATCAAAGAGACCTTTTTGAGTCAAATTATCCTCTCGCAAAGCATCCGCTCTTTCCATTCATTAACATGATCATTCTAGTTAAGATAATGACTATTGTTGACTCGTGTAGTGTACGACGATTTAATGGAGCGCCGACCCACTTATTCATATCTCTATACGCCGTGCTCAGCTAAATATATTGCTTCTACCTAGGTGTGTGTTTGTGTGTGTGTGTGTGTGTGTGTGTGCATTGAAATATTATCACTTCTGTTCTATGAGAGGAATAAGTGAAGGAGATAAATCGCTTGCGCTTCACACCAGATATAGTGTTTCTCATAACTGTTTATATCGTTAACATTCAAGTGTTCAAAATTGTTTTAGAGAACGTTTTAAAAAAATATTATTTTCTCTTTTAAATAGACCGTTCAATGTAATAAATGGAGCAGAAAGTTTTTTTAAAACAACCAATTCAAAATTGCACCATATTATTTTTATAAAAGTGTTTGTATGCAACACGAATACTAGAAATGTAAAATACAATTAATTATATAAAATACGTGTTTTGCTTTTATTGAAACTTATTTTCTATTCTGAGTAGTATTTTACTTTATATAGTTATACTATTCAATTTGGCTTATGTCACATATACACCGCACAAAATGGCAACGTTGGTTTAAAAGAGTTAAACAAAAATTGTAAACGTGACCCTAAATAAAAAATTAGATAGTTTTTCAAAGTTATAACAATAATACGTTTTAGAAGTTTGAAAATTGCTGTGCTATAAAGCTTAATTTAAATTAAAGTTAAATGTCGTGTCTTAAAGAATTTTGCTAAAAGAAACTTAGAGATCAAGTAGCATAATATCAATGCAGGGACAGTTTTAAACCATCATAGATGGTATAATTTATTTTATTATTAATAAAAATCTTTTTTTTTCAAACAGAAGAAAATCTATTTAACGTTTTCCTTGTATAAATAACCAACTTTTATATTTCCATTAGAATATGCAGTGCTATTTTATAAAATAAAAAGTAAAACATATTTTAACAGTATTTTTTTATTTGGGTTCGTGATTTGCTTCTAGCATTTGGGTACAAGATATTGTGCCTTTTTGTAGCTAAATGAAGAACTGATTTAGTGTAGACAAACATAATAAGAGAAAGTCTTTTAGAAAATGCTGGTGCCTTTTTATTATTAATATTTCATAGGTCTTCCTGGATAAAAAAAGAATATAAGTATTATTTTCTTGGACAATTTTTGTTTTGTTGCATAGCATTATAGTAGTTGCCCTATCATAGATTAGATCACATTAATTGGAATAATTTTAAATAAGAATCTGTTGGAAAATTTAAACTGTCGCTTCTGGCCATGAATATATGTGTGTCTTAGACTCGGGGGCTCGCCAAAATGGGGAGGGGGAAAGCGAGCTAATCACTTGCCCTGAAAGTTAAAGATGATTTAAAATAAAAAACTTAAAACATGTGAAGTACAACTATTACATATATCCCTGAAGATGTTTGGAATTCATATGATACATTTTAAGACTAGGCTTATGATTACATTCAAGAAGTGTAACCTTTATCCCACTCAAAATAAAAATACCCCTAAAATTTTAAATTAAAAAGAGCACACAAATCATTGCACTAGCACAGAAAATAAACCCCTAACCCCCAAAATAAATGTAAGTGTGCGCCACTTGTTTCAGCGTTTGTTTGAAATAAAGAGCTACTAAAAACACTTTAACCATTTCGTTTGGCCCAAATACACAAATTTGAATCTCTTTTTAGACTGTATTGTTTGTCACCGAGCATTGCTTCAATCATATGTTACATATTATATGAGTCACTTTGCATAGCCATAATACACGTCATCTATTGCAGTTCGGTCAAGTGTCACTTTGTCACAATAGGGCTTTTAATTTTCAAATTGAAAAATAGGCTCAGCTTTTCTCTCAGTCAAATCAATGTTCGAAACTTTTTTTAATACAAGCTAGTGCTACATCAGCAGGAAACATAGTTCATGCTTCGTTTGTGCAATGCGTTTTACTGCGGTGAAATATCATGTTTAATATGTACTGTAGATAATCATTTTAATTATAATTAATTTATGTTATGTTTTCTGAACATTTAAGTTATATATTCGGGATTTTTTAATGAATCTGTAGTCAAAATAAGATCAATATAATTCATTTACTTTATAACAACAGCCAAAACTCCAAACAAAAACACATTTTTCTGTTTGCTGTTAATTATATTAATTGTATTACAATGTGTGTGTAGTCATACTTATTACAGTTTATCACCTTTCAATGCTACATTAATTCAGGTTCAAAACCAACACTTATAAAAATGTTCAAAAATGTAATGTCAAAATACAAACCTACACTAAGCAAACGTGTAAATTGATATAATATAGATAATTAGAAAAGAAAATCACTCAAATATCTATTATAGAAGATGTCTGACGTTGAAACGAGGTGTATCCTTATCCACGTATTGTAAACAACCACAAAATGATTATTAATAAAAAATGTCACTGTATTTTAAAAATAGTTCTCATTGCTAGATGAAAAAACTGTATTTCTCTGTGATTTATTCATCATATCGTTTTTGTTTAAGAGCGACTTGGATAAGGTTTAATTTTCCAATGTGCATAAACGGACCTTGTTGGAAGCAATTGGCCAAGTAGCGTATGGTATGTTGTGTCTATGACTATTTTGTATGGTGTTAACTAGTATAGCTTGTACAATATATTTGTGTGTATTAGTATTAATGCCAACAGGTTATATCTTGGATCAGTAACTGTAAAATTGTAATACTGAAGTAGTTAATGCATAAATTTGAATTTGTAAAAATAAATAATGACTATTTATTCCAATATTTTTTAATGACTTGAGTACTAATATAATTTTTTCGACCCATGTGTGTGTTTGCTTTAAAATATATTATGACAAAGTCATCTTATGTACAATTACAAATATTTATAGTCCAATGTGATTTAACTTGTAACAGTAGGAATGATTAAATATTTTAAGAACAGTTTCACGAATCTATTGCATCCTTTTCATATGTTTGTTTATGCATGTAAAAAACACGTTGCTACCAACCCATATTCCCTAATTGAATGTTTGATACTCATGTACATTATTACATTATTATGATGTTTTAAAACATGAGTCATAAAATGTTAGTAAAACTATGCTCATTATGATTATTAAGTAAACAACTACTGCAATGTTTTCTTAAACATATTAGTCGAATCTAATTTTACCAATAGCTAATGTATTTTCAGACTCAATTATAATAATATTGTATATATAAATGTGATCATTGAGATAGTTAAAATGTATAAAACAAAGAAAGTTTAACTCACGATAAAAAAAGGAATACTGATAGAGCACTGTTAATATATAATAAAGTAACTATAAATTATATTGCAAATGTATGTGTATGATTTTAATTGCATAGTGGTGAGAATTACACTATTAACCACTAAAATTTGTATAATACCTGATGAATGTATGCTTTTTTTTTGTCTTGAACGCACCAGAATAAAAGTTAACCCACACAGCATGCGTACATTTAGCTATGCATTTGGCCTCAAATATCATAATAATTCATACATTAGAAATACATATTTGGGAAGACCAAATTTAGCTGTGTGTACAATTGAATATGCTTGTAAACAAACAGCATATAATGCACCCAATTTAATCATTGTTATAACACGTGTTTAGTAAACAAAATAATAATACTGTGTACATATATGTATTACCCTACTAGAAGTAGTGATTAAGAATATATTGGAATGCAATTATTATGAATTTTTGATACAGCTTTCTGAATAATATTCAACTTTTCCCTTTGATTCTCTATCTACACTTTCTTTATTGTCATCCAACTAGTATATTCCATAAAGTAAAGTATTATGACGGAACAATAAAACCTACTGTAAGAAGCGGATATATTTATCCAATGTATAAGTTATAATATTCCATATTTGGACCTGCAATGTATTTGTTCCCAAAACGCGATGTAATGGACATGCGATGTAATGGACTTGCGATGTAATGGTATACACCCATTTATCCAATGTATAAGTTATAATATTCCATATTAGTCTATGCACTCAATGTTTAGTTCACTTATTCACTAATATGTTACTTGCCTGTTGTAATTTGGCTGTTAAAAATAACATTAATGTGGTGTGATTAGATCATATTTGGTTTTTTAATTCGTTTTGGGCCATGTTTTATTGAAAAGTGTCTGAAGGTTTCTGGTCTTAACTGGGATACTTAAATCAAGTTAATACATGTGACATTCTTGAATTGTAGTTTCAGTGAAGATTTCTTAATAACAAAGTCATTGTTGACTTTAGAATATGCAGAGTGATATTGTAGTTAGTAATATTGTATTTTCATTTCAAAATGTCAACAAAGGAAACGTAGATTTAACACTTCCAAGTTGAAGGAAATCAACATAAAAATGTCACACGTATCAGACTTTTAATATTACATGGGACCAAGGATTTAAATAATAAATTGCACGTCACCAATAGTTACGTTGTCAAGTAAACAAAGTGTACTAAAGGAAATGATAATTAAATTTTAAAATAAAAATGCCCTAATTATTTGCTATTCCCTCAAAACCCATATATATGTTTTCTTAAATAACGTAAACAAAACACAATTTTATTTTAAAGTGAATAATGTATTGAATATACAGGGTGTTTCACTCGCTTTCGGCTCCTAAGTTCTTCTCATACACCAATTACATCCATTAGTTTGAAAGTCTAAGGGAATCTCAGGGACCGAAAGCGAGCGGAACACCCTGTATATAAATGTTATCAACTGATATTGCACATAGGTACGGTAGTGAGTGTATGTAACAAACAAAAAAAGCTACAGCTTATTCTTATCAGTTTTAGGCATACACATTTTAATTATGCTGTTAGAGAAAAGATTAAAAAGGTAGGTTTTAGATTAAATGTACTCACATGCCACATCATTGTGAAGGGAAAAGTTGGGACAGTTTATAAAAGACCAGTCTTACTACCCCCATTCGTAATTCGAACACACGCCTTTGTCTGAGTGATCCCAGGCGCGCATTTTGAGAGACAAGCTACTTTAAAAAATATATAGCTCTTCTGTTGAAATGAGGAACAAAGCTATTCTAAAATTTTACCAATAAAACTTGGAACCTCAAAAGTGTCCATGGGTGTGCTGAATTTCCCGAGACTTTTCAACTTGTTTTTTTTCTAGAGCCACGTCTTACTACCCGTTCGGGCTATATGCGTATCTACTAATTACGCTAACGGGTTTGGGAATGAGAACGGTACCCGCATCGGTGGCGTAGCTAGTTAACGCGCTACTCGTGTTGAGCTAAACTACCGAGGACGGGGAGATTGAGTTCAAATCTCGGTCAGGTGAACTGTGGTTTTTTTTCCTAAATAGTTCTCCACTCTCCCACCACACAAATGCGGGTTCACTTCCCCTGAATTCAACCTCTCCAATTCCTAATCCATTAGCGTAATAAGTACTTAAACGTATAAACCGAACCGAACGCGTAGTAAGCAGCAGTGCTAAATTAAAAAGAGGAAGGTTATATTTATATGAACTGTACCTGCGTTTGCGGTGGAGGGAGAGTGGAAAACCATTTTGAAAAAACTCAATACACCCGACTAAGACATGCACCTCAATCTACCCGTCATTGGCAGTTTAGTCTACTGAAAGAGTAACGCCTTAGACCATGAGGTCACCGAAGTGAGAAATTTATTTTATTTAACTAAGACATACATGTTTTGTTTTTTTCATATGGACGAGTAGTAATTCAACCGGTTGTTCAACTTGTAGGTCCATCAGAATCATGTTAGAACTTCCTAAAGTGAGTTAATTAGTTAAGAAATGAGTAAGAACCATAATTTAGTTCTGTATTTTACTGTAACAAAGTGTATACATATCTATATTTTTTAATAATGGCGTCTCACCAACCTTTCGGGTCATACGCATATGTTGATGATAAGAAATGTTGGATTTAGATTAAGTGTGCCCGCATTTGCATGAAAAAAGTGGAAAACTATTTAGGTAAAAAACAACAGTACACCTGAAAAGGATTTAAACCTCGGTCTTCCCATCATCGGTAGTCCATTTTAATTCTATAGTGACGTCTAAGACTATGTGACCACCGATGAAGATAAATCTTAGTTAATGAAGCGTTCGATATCCCCTTAAATTATAGTTTTCAAACTTTCTTTGAATATTTTACACGAAATAAAATCGACTAAGTAATAAAAAAAATTAATAGACCAATTATTTTATCATGCTATTTAAAAAATAAATAATATTTTAAGTTGGTTTTCAAATGTTTTTAAGTAAGTTCGTTATTGATGTAATCCAGTTTGCTATTATTATTTGTGAGAAAGTGAAGCACTACCGCAAGTTAGTGCCGACACCGCAGTGTTGCCTGCAATGCCCTTGTATTTATAGTCTGCCATGTCTCGTTCCCATTATTAGCACGCCGGATTGCTAAGTGCCTTCTATAGTCGATAAAATAGAGAATGTATGGCTCACGCCAACCTTAATGGGGTCGTGTACAAACAAATATGTAAGGTCACTCGGTATCTTACCCACCACCCACTTACCCTGAGCCGCAACACTCGAGGATCTAAAGCACAGCTTCTTAAACTGTGGGGTGCGACCCCAAGTGTGGTCGTGGAAAAATTGGCAACAGTAAAATGTTTGTGAACGTGCAAAGAAAACAAAATTAAATGAATAGTGAATCTTAGGTGTTTCTGGCACCGCTTGTCCGTGTTGCACCACGTGATCTCCCTGCAGCTTTGGTTATGAACACACAACAAACCTAGTTATGTTAAAAGATAAAATTGAAAGTTTTACTAAAAAACCTAACATAAGGAAGAATAGGGTGGAAAATTGTTCTTTAGAAATGTTTACAGCTACAAATGATTTTTTTTTAAATTAAAAATATTCCTTCCAAAGATTTAATTGTAAGAGTTATTAAATTGATCATCTGAAGTGCCTTGAGACACAGTTTCAGAAATAATTCCCTTAAAATTTTGATTCTAAAAAACTAAGTTGGGTTCATACTCAATTGAAATCAAAAACCCCAGTCATTAAAAGTTTAAGAATAATTTACCGAGCTATCAAGCAACGCAGGTTTAAAACCTCGACTCTCCTAAAACATTCTTAAATGAATTGTGGCTTAGGACTAGGACAGAATTTCCAACAATTTCCTAAATAGCCTTAAACATATTTTTGCCATTTTGTACTACGTATTGATGAGAAGCGACGTTCTCAGCGTTGACGATTATAAAATAAAAATATCGATAAAATCTGAAAAATGTTGAAGATGCTCTGCGTCGTGAAATATCAAATATTCAGCCAAGAATGGAAAAATAAACAAGCACATCCATCTCACTACTATGGACATTTGTCTTTGTCTTTATTAAATGGTAACATAATATGTATACCAAAGAATTGTTTTAAAATATTTTTTATGTTTTATTATCAGTAAATGTTTGATTTGTACACATATTTTATATAACTATGTACCCGGGCTCGCGGACAAATTTCTCGGGTGAAAAGAGAGTCAAGAGTGGAAAGAGTTTAAGAAGCCTTGATCTAAAGGTCAGCTGGAAATATAGTCCAATCGCCAAAGGAGTGGTGATAACTGACAGTTATCAAAAGCTACCATATCTACTCTCATGTATCCATTCACCGAACCGTATGGCCTGGTTGACACTTTTGGCTGTCAAAACATTGAAAACAAACGATTTGTATTTAATTATGTTTATCTTATAGCCATGTTTACATCGTCTGGTAGCTGCCAGCTACCACCACTCCTATGGCGAATGGACTCTAGTAAGAAGCACAAAGACTAGTATTTTTACCACCGCGTCTTACTACCAGTCCGGGTTATACATCTATGTACTAATTACACTAATGGGTTAGGGATTAAAACGGTTTAACTTATAGGAAATGCACCCAAATTTGCTTGGAGGGATAGGGAAAAAGCATTTAGGAATACCACCCTCAGTGCACCCGACCGGGATAAAGCCCTAATCTCCCCGTCTTTAGCAGTCCAGACCAACACGAGAGTAGCGCGCTAGACCACGCACCACCGACGCGGGTCAAAGACTAGTTAATAATTACAAGTTTATTTCATTAGATGATCAGTATAGCAGTTTTACTGACGGTCTTTAAAGTGATCACTTTTATTTGCTTATACGCTTTAACACAGGGATGATAAGGATATTTTTATGGTAAGTGCACCTCCATAAGTGTGAGAAGATGGAAAGAGCACAGTGACATACCATATGTGGAAAGACACCCCCAGTGCACATAGAGAGACTCTCGCGAGCCTGACATCTTGCTCCGCGTGACCTCTTCGTGTGTGTCCTTTCTGACCCAACTGATTATATCGGGACACAACTTACTTAACACTAGAACTACCAGTCGTAGATTCATTCCCGTGAAAAGGTAAGCCCCGATTTCTAAAATCAACCGCAAGTATTTCGACTGTGCGGGGAGATCAAACCCGGGTGTCTTTGCTCAGTAGACAGACGCGTTACCGACTTTATGAAACCAAATCAAATAATGGCAGTTTTTTTATAAAAGCTCAAGCGCGATGCCTACCTCTGACCTAGCGACCAGCCTAGCTAAGATTCCCCTTGTTAAGGCGACCGTCTCAGCAAGGAAATATCAATCACTGTCAGGTCACACGGCTGGAACTACTTCTTTAATCTGTCTAAGCTTATACTACCTTTCACCCTTCACTTACAACCACTCTTTTCTTATGTCATTAAGAAAGATGAGAAGGAAAACTACGAAACTTTTAATCACAAGATAAAGAGGAAAGCTCGCTGAAAACTATCAAATATCGTTAAATGTTCTGTTGTGAGCTTATCAAAATATTACTGTATTTGTTAGAGGAAGGCTAAATATAGCCCCCTTTTTCTTCAAGCCTAGTCTTATATCTCCACAAATATTTTTTAAAAGTCGTTGAAAATATGCTAATGTCACATTTTACCAGTTTTTTCTATTAATAGAATTCAAAATACAAGGTTTTTAAGCAAAGATAGCCCTGTTGGAATAGTTAAGCTTTATTTTGGCGTGAACAATATTTTGAATTAAATAGACCTATTGCGCTAGAGCTGATCGTCTTAACGGCAATTTCCCTCTTACCGAGGCAGCCCCCTTAATGCATTTACGTTTTATTCGGGGAATTTAAAATACGTAATTAACATTGGGGGGAAAAAAGATAAATTCTTAAATAATTCTAAAAATAGTCTTAAATTGTAATAAAAAAACCTACTTTTTTATCTTAAGGTCCTTGGCCCTTTGCAAGTCTGAAACCTACTTTGTGGGATGGTGAAAGGCGTGGATCACGGACATCGTAGATGGCAGTAGCTACCGGATAGGTCTTGCGGAAGAATACTAGTTTGGAAATATCAGCTTTCTCGAGAATGAGTGAAACTTTTATGTCCACAACCCTTCTAAGATAATGTATCAATGTTTATTAGGTGTTACATTTTCTTTTCTATGCAGCCAGCAGTTTTCTATTTAAAAATGTCAAAATGATTGATATTTGATTAATGTTAAAATTATAAAGGAGGTGTGTATACAAAAAGTATAACTTAATAAACCTGCTTCTATTTTTGAATAAACCGTTTCCGAAAAGAAAATTGCATTTCCACGACAAATTAAAAGGGTCACTCGCCTTAAAGTATTTTTTTAAATTATAAACGGAGTTTTTTTTAAATCTTTTACCAAATCGGCTATTTGTGTTGACACGAAAACGGCCTGTAGGATTCTTTCAGCTAAAATGTATATTAAAAAATTCCGTGGCCCACTTCGGTGGACGCATGCTTAAAAGCGTTACTCTCGCAATAGACTAGTTATCGATTATGGGAAGAACAGAGTTTGATTCCGGTCGGTTATACTGAGGGTGTTTTTCCTTTAACGATTTTCCACTTTCTTTTTACATAAATACAGGTACACTTTATCTACATTTAGCCTTCCTAATCTGAATGCATTAAAGTAATTAGTACATATATGCGTACAACCCAAGAAGGTGATGTTAAAAAAAGTCCGTGGAAGCACATATGTATCCAGAATAGGAAACTAGAAAAAAATAGTTTTGAAAGGTAAGTCAGTGCTAAACAGCCCCAAATAGTAGAGTGAGTTTGTATACCCGTCAACGGAAACGGGTGTTATCAGTGGGTGAATCAGAATCCTCACAGGATTAACTGCTAGTTTTCTTCTGTTTATTTCTCTTTCGTACATTACGCGTTTCGGTGGCCACATGGTACAAACCAGGAGTGTCCAACCCATGGCCCACGGGACACTTTCAGCCCCTAAGTATGTTTTGTGTGGCCCACCAACTCAAATTGAATAACTTCAAATTACTGAAATAAAAAACAATTTAGGCTATGTACTGTACGTATAGTGTTACTTGTGTGATGCATGTATGCGTGTGGGTGTGGATACGTGTATATGAATGTGTATGTGTTGTATCTTTAGGCATATGATATTATAAATATCATGTATGACCCTGTCAATTCCGCAAGAACCTATGTGACCCTTAGTTGAGGCAAGATTGAATATGACTGATCCACTCTCTAAGAAATCAATCTTGCAGTAGTCTAGACTGCCAATGACGAGTAGATCGGGGTTCAAATCCCGGTCAGGTGTACAACATTATTATAATTAGCACATAGGCGTATGAGTGGTATGACTCGAATGGGTAGTAAGTCGCGGTGCTAAGAAAATTTTACATTGGCATAAAAGTGTGATGGTGCTTAGTAGTGCTCAGGCGCGTCAATATAAGATGCAAATCGCTTCGCAAAATAGCTTCGAATTGGCCAATTAGGTAATGTCGTTAATTATCCGAAATAGCGATGGGAGGATAACTCAGGCGCAGGTGCAATGGCGCATGCTAGTTCCCTCCTCTGGCGCTATGAAGCACTAGCTATCCCCGCGAGAATTGTGTACTGACGTATCTGGGTATCTGTAGATGTGCTGGATGATGCCAGAGGGTGGCGGGGTAGGGAGAAGTCCCGATGAAACTATCTCTTCTGATAATTAATGGGCCTCCCGAGATCGGAAACGTAATAGTACCAACTACAGAATCTCATATTTTCAACATGTACCAAAACGACAGTTCCTTGATTTTGAACTTTAATCTTTCATCTCAGATTTACATGGGTATTATTTATTTAATACTTTCGTTTAAAAAAAAGCATTTTATCAGTCTCTAGTAATGTTTGGTCCGACATTAAACTTTTTTTTAAATACAAAAATATATTTTGGTATCAATATTGATAATATTTTATTAATGTTATGTTAGGGGTCTTAATATAATATCTATCCAAAGTGACAGCTGAAGATCACATGGCCTGACGTATGAATACGTGAGAGTAGATCTATTTATCCAGATATAAGATAAAGGACCTTCCTATTCAATTTTTATTAACCGAGATATTCCTTAGAACTATATTTTTTCAAAATAATAAAAACTCCATTATACACCGAATGATATATATTAAATAAATTAGTAATATTGTATCTCAGGTAGAAATAATAAGCACAGCTGTTAAGTGGCCCATTGACCTCCATCATGAAATTGTTAAAATTATAGCTAATAATAAATATGTCATGACGTGATAAAGTAGGTTGGTCCAGTGATCGTGCGTCAGCGTTTGAACTATTACAATTATTCTGAGTAGTATTTTTTATAAGTTTTTTTTTTAGATTTTCCTTTATTAAAGAGTCGAGACCAAGGCTAGCACTGAAAAAATATTTATACATACATGGCTTACAAAAGAAGATGATTACATTGTGTTGGTGTACAAGTGATTACAATAAAACAAATTATTAACTACTAATAATAAAAAGAGATACAATAAAGTATGAGTCAATGGTAATAATAATTGAGTGAAAAGTACCTAAATAACAAACGGGCACACTTTGTGTGAATGTCCTTTCTGCCCGGAATATCGGACCAAGCTACATATGGTACTGAAGCAAGGTCACTGACATAGTGCCGCAAGAACACCGTCCTCTAATAATATTTGCGTCAGAGAGCATGCGGGCACTCACAGGGAGATCGGAGTTAGAATATTGACTGACTTTACTGAGGCGTTTGTTTTCAAAATTGTTTCAAAAACTCCCTCCACGCAAATGCAGGCACTTCTCCTAATATCTACTTATTTAGTGTAACTATTCGAGTAGCTTAGACGGGGATTAAGAGGTGGCGCAACTATTTCTAGGCCATAAAAATAACTCTAAATATATTTTAGACTAAGTCTATTTTAAAATATGTTAATTCCTAAGAAGGAAGAGGCTTTTCCATCCTTTCACTTTTCAAGCACCCCCTACTTCACAATCCTGCCTACGCTACTGGTTGGAAAGGCGTAAGACTGGAAGCGTACGAATCATAAAAACGCCTCGGTGAACGTGTTTCGGAACATGTCTGTGTAAACGCCTGAACGGACTAGAGAGACACCCCATTATTCGCAGTGCTCGGCGAACAAAGTATCGAGTGTCGATACGCATCAGCGCTGCGCGTGTCTGAAAGAAGTGTTTTAAGGAGAAAAGGTGTTTTACACAAAGTGAGATTTCAACCTTTCTAGAACTAAGCGAGGCGGACAACCAAACACGAGTCTGACATCTTGCAGCTAATGGACTAGAGTTTCTTGAAAATCAACCAGGGATGTTATCTAGTTCAGATAACAACAAGTTTTCATTGCTAATAAAATGGATCATACCTGGGAAAAGGAGTGATAAACTTTTGGAAATTGATCTTTATTTGGATAAATCTAGCAAGTAAGGTTGTTGTACCAAATCACCGGGGATCGATTCCTAAAAAATGTTAAATTTGTGCATCAAATATATATAATGTTTAGCAACACCTAAATTTGGGGACAGTTGTTTCCTTTTATGAAAAGGAACAAACACCCGAGAGATGGTGGCTGACGGACAATTATGGAAGTGACTTCAACACAAGATTTAAAGCCTAAAAAGAACTACCTTGTTGCAAAAAAAAAAAGCTTAAAATTGCTTGGTAGAAATAGAGAGTAGGTCTTAATAAGTTACACAACCTTGGCTATTTTTGTAACTATAATAATTATAAAATTAACGTTTTACTTTCTAATGCTATGAAAAGTTAGCCTATTGTAATCATGAATAATTTTGACCCTGAAATTATTATGAATCTTTACGTTTTATGTATGACCGAAACAAAAATTGGATTTTACGATTCTGTCTGTCTGTCTATGGCCACAGATCTGTAATAGTGTAATATATTTTGTACAAATTTGATATTTAGTTGTTATAGGACAATACCCAGGTCCCCCCTCCTCTCCCAACCCTCAAATTAAGGGTAGCTTACTGATGAGGGATATTTTTGGACTGCAAATTTAAAAAAATAGTTTTAAAGATTTTGTTTAGAGCTGATATCCAGGGTATATATTTTACTTGGCTAAAAACACTGTACTCTTGTATTTTGGGTAAAAATTCGTCAAAGTTTATTTTACTAATTAGTGATTTCCAAAAATTTGAGATATTAAAAAAAATCCTTCCAACAAATTGGTTTAAAATGTATAGCTGGAAAATGTTTTACATGACAAACAAAATGCTTTGTTTTTATGTAGAAAATGTGTTCAAGGTTAGTTTACTATTTTTGTTTAAATTTGAATTTTTTAAGAAATGTATCAGTGAGTTGGTTAAAATTTAATATGTGCTATGTTTTTACATTATAAATAATTATATATATATATATATATATATATATGTTTTTCTTTTAAAAATCCATTTAATAGTAGTTTATTGATGACTTATTTTTGAAAAATCTGATTTTTTTCAAACAGATCAAACTATTGTGTTCAAAATTGCTACCTGGAGACTATTTTCCATTAGAGTAAATAAAGTGTTGGTTTTTCTAAAATATATTGATTTAAGGATAGTTTATTTATGACAAATTTTAGACAATTATAAATATTTTTAAAAAAATGGGTATCTGGGAACAGTTTTACATGATAAATAATATAGTATTTTAATATGTTCCCATATAGATCATTTAAGGGTGGTTTAAAATAAATTATTTTTGAAATTTTTTTCCAGGCCTTAGTATATTACCGGTATATAAAAAGTGTGTACGATTGTGTCGTACGGTTTATTTTACTTAAGATGGGGACAAGATTGAGTTTTTTTTAAATATATTGACTTTAGAAAATTAAATTTTCAATGTGGCCTCTATGATCAAAGGAGTTAGATAAATCTGTCTTATAGGTAAGTGTGTGTAGGTGGAGGTATTAACCTGGGGTCTAAGAGAACGATGGTTAAGATCAGTATGTTTACAGTTTTTATAAAAAAAATGTCAAAATAAATAATATAAATTTGGTTTAGTTTTATACATATTGTATTCATCTCAACAATTCTTGAATATTTGTCATGAGGCATGACTCATAATTCTTACTTCTTTGATCGAAACTTTTTAAATAAAAAATAAAAAGTCCTGGTTAAATTAGACAATGCCAATGCTACATATTCAAGGATTGTTGACATTACTGGTATAGAAAATCAAATTTATCTTATTGAAACAATATTTAATTTATTTTGACCCATTTTTTTTTGTATGACACTGTAAGAATACGAACTTTAACTCACGTTCCCTCCTTCCCCGCCTTAATATACAAATATATATAATATTAAAATCATGTATAGTTACAAATGTACTTAAATATGTAATGGTACCTTTGCCCCTACCCCCCACCCCCTTAATACATCCCGCCCAAGATTGTAAATAGTTTTAATAAGAACTTAAAACATGATATCGGTTCAAAATCATGGGCACTAAAGATGTGTTGAAAGTTTGGGTAAAGTTTTAAGACCAAGATTAAGAATTGATACTATCTAAAACATAGGCCACATTGTTACACACATCAAGAGTGCCCCAAAGATCCCCAAACGGAAAAAAATACTAAAACAATAGCTTCGGAACATTGTGTTCAATATCATTTAATTATTTAAAAACCTTCTTCAGTGTCCGGACAGTATTACGGCGTCACTGTTGTGTCAGACTGGCCTTCTGATAACGGGGATGTAGGGGTTTGAATACCGGCTGGGTCTATCTATCTTCATCTTAACCCCTTTATAGTAATTACCACTAATGTGCTAAACTAGCCTTCTGATAACGGGGATGTAGGGGTTTGAATACCGGCTGGGTCTATCTATCTTCATCTTTACCCCTTTAGAGTAATTACCACTAATGTGTTTAACTCGAACAGGTAGTAAGACGTGGCAGTAAAAATATTATTAAACTCACTGCTATTTGTTATCATAAAAAACACCAAACAAATTGATTTTAGAAGCATTTATTACTGATACATTATTGTTTATTTTTATCAATTAGAAGGTGGTGAGACCTTGACTCCTTAACGCCCCCCCTCCCCCCCAACACCACCATACCACAACCTCGCAAACCAAACAAAATGTAGCTCTGGTTACAACCTTTAGTTTATGTTCCCTTCAAAATAAATATATAAGTGCATCACTGTATTTATAAAAGAAAGGATTTGAGTGTGTAATCTAATAAGTAGAAGTTAAAATCAAGACTGAAGTCTGATCTACAATAAAGTAACAGTTTCCAGACATTCTCTTCACTTTGTCTTTATTTCTCCTTAACAGAACTCTTCACATGTAGATCTGCAGCTGATTTACGTCAACTGTGTGGACAGGTTTTCGCGAAAGGCTCGCCATTGGAACTGTCAATAGGTTCCACTGGACGTTGATGCGTTATCAGGTGTACGGAATAGAATATTGTATGAGAGAGAGAGAGATCGTAGGTCTCAAAGCTGTCCGGAACATGCCACACACACACCTCTGTCACCAGGGGGCTAGGGGATTAGGGGAACAGTTAGTGGCCTAGCATGGCAGATTCACAAGGTCGGGAAAAATTAAATAAACTAATTTTATTTTTGTTTTTTAAATTTATTTATTACCCATGAAGTAAGGATGTAGGTCATATAAAAAAAAGTATTTCTTCAAAAAGATGCAATTCGGATGGCAATCATATTTCTTAAAAAATAGACTATACCTACTAACTATTCAAATTTTGTCCTTAATGCAAGAATGAAAACTTTCATAATAAGTTTTGAATTTGAATTTTATAACAAAATTCTTTAAATTTGGTTTTTATGAGAAGGACTGCATATGAGAAGTATATGTCTGGACATTGTTATCAAAACACGGGATTCTAGGAGCGTGGTTTCCTCGAGTAAGATCAGGACATTTTAGTTTTTACATTTTTTGGCCAGTAACTGAAGAGTTGGTTGCATGGTCTAAGGCGTCACTCTCGCAATAGACTAGACTGCATATGATGGAAAGATCAGGGTTCAACCCCAGTCATGTGTACTGAGAGTGTTTCCTCTCTCCCTCCACGGAAGGGCTGCTACACGTTCTTAAAGTCGTCTTTAAGTAACATTTAAGTCACTTTGTCACTTTAAGTTTACTTTAAATATCCACTTTAATTAATAGGATTTTGGTAGGTCATAAGATCAAATACAATCGTGACTTTCAGATTTAAAAAAGTTGTTACGTTTTGGCTTTACAAAATCGTTATTTTGAAAACCTATGGTCAAAGTTTTTGATTAATCCTTTAGGAAGAATTATTTTGCTGTGGGTGTTTATAGTCTGGTATAGTTAAAATATAAACTGTCGATAGTTATATTTTCATGTAACTATAATACTTTAAAATTAAAGTTGATTATGCAAGTAATGTTATTTATTTAAAACCCGCCTCGGTGGCGTAGTTGGCTAACGCGCTTGTCGTGTTGAGCTCGACTGCTGATGACGGGGAGATCGAGGCTCGAATCTCGGTCGGATGAACTGGGGGTGGTTTTTCCTAAATTGTTTTCCACGCAAATGCGGGTTCATTTAATCTAATTCAACCTTCCCAATTCCTAATCCATTAGAGTAATTAGTACTTAAAGCGTATAGCTCGCACGGGTAGTAAGACGCGGTGCTAAATATTATTATTATTTATGTAAAACAGGAGATATCCAATTAAGTTAATAAGAGGGTTCATCATAGCAGACCCAGCTCAGCTCCCGGCTCGCGCGAGGTTCGGGAGTAAAAACCTACTATACGCCAGAAATGTGTGCAGTGTATTCGTATTTGAATGATTACTCGACATTTTCCTCGGTGACGATGGAGGACAAAGCGATTGTTAGTAACTACAGTATATCCCTATTAAGACAGAATGAAGATTTATGCAAATTACTTACCTTTAAAGTTATTATAAAATGGTCAAAAACGGCCTTTTAATTGCAGTTTTTATCCAAATATCATTTAATATTTCAACAATGTTCAGTTATAGTAACTTCTATCAACTATTTATTTACATTAATGTTTGATCAGAAACTATCCGCGAGCAATAATGTTGGTCTAAATGACTGTATCACAGAGTTGATTGGCACGTGATGCAAACTCTTAATAATATCAAATAAAATTATAGCAGTAAACTATTTAACCTACCACAAGATACGGCCATAGATAGCAGGATTGCATTTTATCAACTTTTCCTCGCCTGGAAGTTTATATTTTATAAACTCATGCCAAAGTACTGTGTAAATAGTCTATCGCGAGACCGTTCGACCAGCTAAGTTGGTCACTCAGTTTTAATCTCACACGATCTGAGTAATAATTTTCACAAATAATTAGTACTTTCATTAAAATCTCTAAGCAAATGTTTGTGCATGCCAAGTTTATAAGTTTATCATAATCTCCGTTCTTTAAATAAAAATTAGTTAAACTTTTAATCTATATGGAAATAACCAAACTTTTGAAAATTAGATAAATGAAACCACCCTCGTCTTTGGAAATTAATTTCTCCATTTCACAGTTTAAAAAAAATTAAAATTAAGTTCTGTGCACACAAATTAATAACACAGTAATAAATTTAGTAGAAAATCCTTTAAACCTTAAAAGGAAATGGAGCCATAAATATTGAAAATCGACCCATTCTGGTCGCAGGGACAGCGGGAAAAACTTCGTTTAAGTTTCTGAGCTTCATTTTAAAATTTAATTTATATGAAAAAAAAAGCATTTGAGAAGGATTTTTTTAAACTGGCAGTTTTCAATATAACTGTGTTTATTAAATGTTATAGAAAAATAATATTATCTTAGTCTTTTAAATAATAATATTTATTATTATTATTTATTCCCTAATTTAGTTTCATTGTAATCTCCTAAACGCTAATATAATTAATTAATTATTGTGTAACCCATGTGTCCTTATGTTGTTTTTTAAAATGCTAGCTTGTCGGAGGTCTTGACTGTTGGCTAGCACTTTTAAGGAAAATGAGAAAATAATAAAATTATCATCATTATTAATATTTTCATTGTATTATTATTGTTAATATGATATACAATTATATATAATCCTACAATACTTTCCCATAAAAACTCCACCATCAGACTTGTATTTTAGTTATTCCGTTGTGTTTGTTTTTATAGTGTGTTAATATGGTTAACAAACATGATTACAAACACTTATTCGTAGTCAGTTTACCTTATTTTATTTTAAACGACAAATTAATTCAATAAATATTTATAATTTAACTCTTGGAGCTCAAAATACATATTTAGAACAATAGTTTATCTTGCATATGTCATTACGGGGATGGTACGGGTTCATATGATTATGCTTTAATTTTGAGATAAAAATTAAATGTATGCCTTTTATTGCTTGATAATTATCACACGCACGCGTTAAAAAATTTGTTTTAAAAACATTTTGTAAAATATCTTCATTAGAAGATACGCGGATTAAGGTGTAAATCTAATTTTAAATGAAGCACTGATGACGGGGCGGTCAAGTTCGAATTCTGGCCGGGTGTAGTGAGATGAATTTGTCTTCGATAGTTTCCCACAGGCTTTCTTTCCGTAAATACGGATACAATTCCAATGAATTCTACATCTCTCATTGTTTTCCTCCTATTTGTGTAAATATTGGGATAGAACGAACGGGTAGTAATACGTGGAGTCCAAGGAGAACGGGGTGAGAGGGGAGTTCTCAATTGGTGAGGGTGCGTATCATGACGTATGGAGTTATGAAAGCAGTTTTAGTAACGTGTGTAACACTCTGATTCCCACAAACGTATGCCAACCACACTATACTTATTAGTATTACTTATCACTCGACTGTTACAATTGAATTAATTTAAATTAATTTAAAACAAACTAATACCCAGTACATTTAATTGACTTGGAGCTTTAAATAAAATAAAATCACTTTAAACATTAATTATAGGTTATTCGAATATATTTGATGGATATTAATTTATTTTAGATGTGTTGTGATCACTCCTATGACACTATACTCAAAACCCTATGTTGATCAGACGTTGAAGATTTTTAGTTGTACGATTTGCCGCTATATGAGAAAGCGTTGAAGTCGTTGCTGATTGTTGTGACGTTTTAAAATAACAACTGTTCAGATATAAAAGATTTTGTTCCTGCACATTGGATTTACATGTCAAAAATAACAATAATTGTACATTTTCAGACTGTTTTACAACTGTCATGTCAATGTAAATACACCTTCAAATTTCGATAGACGTGAATTGACAGAAAAAAGTACAAGAAAGATTTCTGGTCAAGAGAACTTTAGAAAAAAAAATTCTAGTGATAAATTTTGTGAAAAATATTTTGGCCTAAAGATATTCTACGAGAGTGGATTGTAACAGGTAGGGATGAAATAATTTTCCAAAAGGAAAGTGCGCTATTGCTTTTTATAAATTAATGTTAGTTTTCTATTCTTTACTTCCACATTGGCTGATCAATGTTTGCAATAAAAAAAACTTCTGTTAGATATAAGTTACCACCCCTCCTATGACATTGGCTACTTGTATGTTTATTTATAACAGTGATTTTTCTACTGCCTTAACTTCAGCCATTATTTATATAAAAAAATAAACAAGTTTACTTTTTAGTTGGGGAAGGTGCTCTAGATCTGACACAAATAAAACACTGTATTTTCTCAAAACAGCTAATCATTAAGAAATTTCTATTACCATTTATATTGCAAGTAAACGGCTAATCAAATGATACTATAATCATATTTAGGCCTATTTAATATAATTTAATTTTTTAATAGTCATGATTAAATCAAAACTACTTTCAGATATTATTAGCTATATAGTAAGACTGATTTATGCCTTAGTACCCTCCTACAGCTATAAATTATTGAAATAATAATTTATAACCATGTTTATATGTTCAAATTTTACCAAACAAATAATTAGCATATGATTTATAATACAGTATTTCAAATAAATTTAAATTATATTATATCAATAAGAACATGATTAAATTGTAATTTGTATGTTATCATTTGTTGTGAGCTATTATTTTTATTTACCACATTCGGGATGAAATAAATACTGTATAGCAGTAAAATGTTAACTTTGAGATTCAAACATTTCTTCAAAATTTAAATTGCGTGCGCGCTATTCCGCAACAGCACTAGCGCCATTTGGCTTCAATGTCTAATCACTGGAACTAAAGTGTAGCCAGACCCGTATATCTTAGACTCTGGTTGTGATAAACTTTATTGCATTTTTCATAAATTAGATTTAAAAAAAAAAAAATTATACATTGTGTTCCTCTCTTTAATCTAGGAACCTTATTCAGATCAAAAATAGTAAATGATTGTAGGCACCATTTAGGATCAAATAAGGACCTTTTGCTCCTATTTTTCATAATTTAGCATTCTGCCTCAGGAATGGGCGTCAAATAATATAACGTTATTATTATCTTTACTAAATTAGTTTGTAGGACCATTGAAATATTTATAGGTCTACATAGGGAAGACACATACCATCATCTAATTTTTTGAATGGAAGTGATACTATTTAGTAGGAGGGTTAAGTTATATTGGTTATAGAACTTAAAAAAGGGGGTCACATTACCTTCACTACATTTAGTAAATACGTCGAAGCAAAATAATTGCATTTCTCCGTGTGGGTTTTTATAGCACAACCAAAGAGTGGAGCCAGGATTTTAGTGGGGGCAAAGGGGGAACCACGCTCACTGGACCAGGGCTGGAAGGTTCACCTTCGGAAAATTCCTTCAAATTTTTAGAGTAATTTTGAGATTAATTTGAAAATTAATTAGAAAATAATTTAAAAAGCCACACAATGGTTCACGGTTTATTTTTGTATCTAGTTCATTTTTGTTAGCTAGATTATGTGTTAGAATATAGATCAATTATGTCCAGTGATTGACACGCAAAGCAACTAGATATTGAAATATTACGATGCAATACAAATAGTAGTGACTATAATATTGATTTAATTGGTTTTATTTTTAATTACTATTGTTGATATTAACTAAAAAAATAATCTTGAGGAGGGGGAGAGGGCTAACTCCCACTGAATCTGTCCCTGGCACAACCTATTAAACAATTAAACATTAAAACAGCTGTTATTAGTCTAGCAAAATATATGTTATTAAAAAAAACTAAGAATTTATATAAAATATACAAAGAACTGAATACCTATTAATGGCATGTATATTATTTCAAGCTTATAAATAGTTTAATACATCTTAAACTTTTTTATATAGATTAATTATATTAAAATATTTATTTTATTTGTTGATAGAGCTAACGTTATCGGTCATACAAGTTGTTTTATAATACTACCGCTTTGAGCAGCGCTGCATTGATTGTTACTATACACACTACTAGAGCGCACGTCAACATTTCGATTAGAAAAAGTTGCAGTGGTCCCAAGAGCTTAGTAAAGATATGCTACTATTGAGCTAATACAATTTTATTGAATCTTGTTAGTACAAAATAACGTGTTTGCTTTCAAAGATGAAATCAAAGTATCTTTGTTTTAATAAATGCTTTGAAGGCCTGTATCAGCTGAAAGTATTTTCTTGTGAGAGGTTAGAGAAGTGAGCATTTATAAAATAGTCTTGAAACGTGTGAGTGCGTGTGGAATCGGACCCAAGTAAATCAAGACTTCTCTCGCCTTTGGTAAGCCATTCTCGCTATCTTCTTTGATTCACCTGTAGAAACTGATTATAATTATTGCAGTATTGTGATGTGCTATGCAATAATGATACGGTGTCTGCCGGTAGGCATTTCACTATTGACTGTCCTGTTTGTTGCTTTGATAATTAATGCACCTTGCTTGATATACCAGGTTGTGATTCCAGCGTTTTAATTAAACCCAGTAGGTTGCGTTACTATTAAACTCACGCCACCAAGTTATAAGGAGGACCTATGTATTATTCTAAAATTGTCAATACTAAGGAACCTATTCTACACGAAAAGTTTTTTTTTTAATGTTAGATATTATAATAATAACATTGATAGACTGACGAGTAAAATAAATAAATAAATAAATATTTGTATCCCAGAACGAAAGCTGTAATCTGAGAA
This sequence comes from Timema poppense, assembly GCA_902141375.1. Classification (NCBI taxonomy): domain Eukaryota; kingdom Metazoa; phylum Arthropoda; class Insecta; order Phasmatodea; family Timematidae; genus Timema; species Timema poppense. The sequence continues at coordinate 11,084 of CABFOV010004572.1, read as the reverse complement.
TCGAGCTCAATACGTGTTACATAATAATTATTAGGCCTACTCTACAATTTATCATTGTTTCATTCATCTCCAACCAAGGTTTTTTTTATCTCAGGAAATTTATATAAAAACATTTTTAGATTTGAACCATTTCGGCCCACTAAATAGGGAAGCATATTACAGAGAGAAAAAGGATGACCCAATTTAAATTAAAACAATTTAACCTAAAGCCTCTACTAAGATACCTTAAAGTCCTGAGAAGAAAAATAGTTATATTCAATAATCCATCACTTTACCTAAGTAGTGAGACCCTTGAATAAATTTCGACACTATAAAAATATATATTTTATATATATTTAGTAATAAATAAAGTAAATAATAATAAATTTATATAATTGGAACTATGCTTGGTATAGGCTATAAAATAGTAGAACTATACTATGTAAGTATGCTATAAAATAGTGGAACTATGCTAGGTAAGTTTGCTGTAAAATAGTGAAACTATTCTAGGTAAGCTTTCTATAAAATAGTGAAACTATTCTAGGTAAGTATGCTATAGAATAGTGGAGTTATGCTAGGTAAATTTGCTGTAAAATAGTGAAACTATTCTAGGTAAGCTTTCTATAAAATAGTGCAACTACGCTAGGTAAATTTGCTATAAAATAGTGGAACAATGCTAGGTAGGTTTGCTGTAAAATAGTGAAACTATTCTAGGTAAGTATGATATAAAATAGTGGAGCTATGCTTGGTAGGTTTGCTGTAAAATAGTGAAACTATTCTAGGTAAGTAGGCTATAAAATAGTGCAACTATACTAGGTAAGTTTGTTGTAAAATAGTGAAACTATTCTAGGTAAGTATGCTATAAAATAGTGGAACAATGCTAGGTAAGTTTGTTGTAAAATAGTGAAACTATTCTAGGTAAGCTTTCTATAAAATAGTAAAACTATGCTAGGTAAGTTTGCTATAAAATAGTGCAACTATGCTAGTTAAGTTTGCTATATAATAGTGGAACTATCCTAGGTTAAGTTTGCCATATAATATTGGAACTATACTAGGTAAGTTTTCTATAAAATAGTGCAACTATTCTAGGTAAGTATGCTATAAAATAGTGGAACAATGCTAGGTAAGTTTGCTGTAAAATAATGAAACTATTCTAAGTAAGCTTTCTATAAAATAGTGCAACTATGCTAGGTAAGTTTGCTATATAATAGTGGAAATATCCTAGGTTAAGTTTGCTATATAATAGTGGAACCATACTAGGTAAGTTTTCTATAAAATAGTGCAACTATGCTAGGTAAGTTTGATATATAATAGTGGAACTATACTAGGTAAGTTTTCTATATAATAGTCGAACCATGCTAGGTAAGTATGCTATAAAATAATGGAACCATGCTAGGTAAGTTTGTTGTAAAATAGTGAAACTATTCTAGGTAAGTAGGCTATAAAATAGTGCAACTATACTAGGTAAATTTGTTGTAAAATAGTGAAACTATTCGAGGTAAGTATGATACGAAATAGTGGAGCTATGCTAGGTAGGTTTGCTGTAAAATAGTGAAACTATTCTAGGTAAGCTTTCTATAAAATAGTGCAACTATGCTAGTTAAGTTTGCTATATAATAGTGGAATAAACAATGCTAGGTAAGTTTGATATAAAATAATGGAGCTATACTAGGTAAGTTTGCTGTAAAATAGTGAAACTATTCTAGGTAAGTTTGCTGTAAAATAGTGAAACTATTCCAGGTAAGTATGCTATAAAATAGTGGAACCATGCTAGGTAAGTATGATATAAAATAGTGGAACTATGCTAGGTAAGTTTGCTCTAAAATAGTGAAACTATTCTAGGTAAGTATGCTATAAAATAGTGGAACTATGCTAGGTAAGTTTGCTATATAATAGTGGAACTATTACTAGGTAAGTTTTCTATATAATAGTGGAACTATACTAGGTAAGTTTTCTATATAATAGTGGAACTATGCTAGGTAAGTTTCTATATAATAGTGGAACTATACTAGGTAAGTTTTCTATATAATAGTGGAAGGTTAAGTTTGTTATAGAATAGTAGAATGAACAATGCTAGGTAAGTTTGCTATATAATAGTGTGACTATGCTATGTTTTCTATAAAATAGTGGAATTAAGCAAGTTAATCTTGCTATACCATAGTGGAACAAAACAAGGTAAGCTTACCACACCATAGTGGAACAAAGCAAGGTAAGCTTACCACACCATTCTTGGACCAAGCAAGGTAAGCTTACCACACCATTGTTGAACCAAGCAAGTTAATCTTGCTATACCATAGTGGAACAAAGCAAGGTAAGCTTGCCACACCATAGTGTAACATAACAACGTAAGTTTGCCACACCATATTGGAACAAAGCAAGGTAAGCTTGCCACACCATAGTGGAACAAAGCAAGGTAAGCTTGCCACACCATAGTGGAACAAAACAAGGTAAACTTGCTATACCATAGTGGAACAAAGCAAGGTAAGCTTCCCACAACATAGTTGAACCAAGCAAACTATGCGCTATGAATGGAAAGTACTCTGTATACCGGTGTCATACTTGCCAACATTGACAAAAGCCACATAGTCTGTATCTCTATTAGTCTCAATCTGTTGAAAGGGACACATCCCCTTACACCGTTACGATTCATGGCATCAAATCTAGTAACTTTATAAAGTGTCAGAAAATGTTCATCTGGTGGATAAAAATATGAATATTGCCGTTGTGATGCCCGGTGACCTAAAACCATCAACTGCCCTTTCTTAATTATGTATACCGGTCATTACTCCTGACGTGTATGCCCAGTACTGTCTACAGAGTCCTTATCTTAATTCCTTAGTCCTTACGTTGACTCGACTTTTAACTTTCTAAGGACTAGTTTATACGGATAGTTAAGGAGTACCAAGCTCAGTGCGCACGCATGAAAGCACTATCATAACTACACTAACCAGGTCATGTTTTAAATATATTATTTGTGACTACGTTTACAGACCTTTCAACCTATACTGTACGTTTTATGGAGATATGTTGTGTTAATAATAGTATAGCTGTGATGTCGTCTGTTTCATAGGTGTCTGCTTGCGCCTAGCGCTAAAAATATTTCTTTCGAAGATCTTAATTGGACATAGTTTCCAACTTTCTCATTGGTTGTCACGGTCACGTGATTACGGATACGGATATGGACTGTGTATAATTGTGTTGGTTGCATTTATNTATTGTGAGAGTGACACCTTAGACGATTCGACCACTGGGACGGGTCCATATACAAATTAAAGGTGCTTTTATACTAATAGTCGTAAAAGGTTCTTGAAGCCCTTAAGGTGGGTTGCTATTAAGCATGAGTTTAAGGCAGTATTTTTGAAGTTTTTATAACACACATTTTTTGGCCAAAATAAATCAAATATTTATTCTATATAAACATAGAGTTTAGTTTTCTGCACATGCTAATATCAACAGTTGTTTAATATCTGTCAAAGGTGTCCTGAAATTTATTGACAACTTTTTAACTTTGTTTAAAAAGTTTGTCACCAAATACCACTATGCTCATGAAATATATTCAAGAACTGTTGAGATTAGCATGCGCAGAAAACAAAACTCTATGTTTCTATAAAAGAAATATTTGATTTATTTTGTCAAAAAAAATGTATGCTATAAAAACCGCAAAATTAATGCACTAAGCTCATGCTTAATAGCATGGAAGAGTATGCGAGGAATTAAACCAGTGTTTTTGCACTTTTTATGCCAAAACATTTTTTTGGCCAAAATAAATAAAATATTGGCTCCAGTACAAACATAAATTTTAATTTTTTCACATGGTGACCTCATAATTTCTTGAATATCTGTCAAGGGTGTCCTGGAATTTAATGACAACTTTTTCTCTTCATTTAAAAAGTTTTTTAGATAATGCCACCATGATCATGACAGATATTCAGGAACTGTTTATATTAACATGTGAAGAAAATTATACTCTATGTTTCTATTGGAGCTATATTTTATTTATTTTAACAAAAAAGTGTTTTGCCACAAACAATTTAAAAACGCTTGCATTTTCTCGCGTCCCCTTCCATCTCACCTTAAGGACCATAAGAATGTGGAGCCTATGGACTGTATGGATAGGGCTTACAGTGGTTGCTCTGGAGGTTTCTGTAAAAACAGGTGGTTTCCCACCCTCTCACCAGGCCAATGTTGAAACACCCCGCTATTGTTTGAGATAAAATAGCAGAGTCGCTGATAGCCGGCATCCAAGTAGTCAACTAAAACACTATCACAGCTTTCCGACAGCTTAGCTTGTTTGGAAAACACTATTTTCGTAGGAGGGCCTTTAAGAAAATACTTTTTTTTCTGTGGCTAAAATTGATAATATTTTACTGGTGTTATTCTGTAGGTATTGATATCTAATTAAAGGTACAACTGCAGACCACATGACTTGACAAATAAGTGAAAGTAGATCTAGTTTTCTCGATATTAGATTTAAGTCCCTTCCTATGAAAATCGTACTGTAACTCAGCCATACAGCACACGGCCTGTGGTATTTCTTATTGTGAGCTAAGGAAGAACTACTTTCATATGTTCTTACCATCAAGTAGTGTTATGATCTTAAGGGGGGCGTGTAGGAAACACAAGTTAAGTGCAGTATTTTTGCGGTTTGTATATAAAGACTTTTTTTGTCAAAATAAATAAAATAATTATTCAGTATAAAGATAGTTTAGTTTTATTCACATGGGGATATCAATATTTGTTGAATATCTCTCAAGAATGTCCTGTAATTTAATTACAGATTTTTACCCGCTTCGGTGGCCACATGGTCTAATCGTGCGTTACCCTCGCAGTAGACAGACGATCGATGACGGGGAGATCGAGGTTCGAATCTCAGTCGAGTGTATGGAGTGTGTTTTTCCTAAAATTGCTGGTACACTTCCTCTAAATATAACTTTATTAATCCCTAAAACTATTAGCGTAATTATTACACAAGTGTATAGCCCTAATGGTTAGTAAGACGTGGTGCTAAAAATAAATATACAGTAGCTTCATGGCTTCTTTGGTGCTGACCGACAACTCACACCTACATTTTGACTCTCAGAAGGTACAGCTGCTAAACACATGTTTTTGCAGATCATATGGTTCGGCGTAGGGATACATAATTGGGTCTGGTAACTTTTCAAAGATGTCAGCTGCCATTCAGCACCAAAGAAGCCATGGGGCTACTTTATATACTTTTCCTCTCCATTTTGAAAGTTTGTCATCTAATGCCACTTTGCTTATGACAAATATTGAACAAAATTTTATATCGCCATGTGAAGAAAATTTAAACTCTGTTTATACTGGAACAGTATTCGATTTATTTTGACTAGAAAAAATGTTTTTCCTAAAAGGTTGAAAAACCCCTGGCCCTAACTGGCGTCCCATGCACTCCCCACCTTAAGTATCATTCATTTTATTGGTTACATCAGTGAATGATTTCATCTCAATCAGAAACCATACTTGAATAGATAGCATCGTGGCGCGCTTCTTATCAGTAGATAACGCACAATACGTCATTAGCCCTGACTTAGTTGAGCATTTGTTGAATAGTCTTCTTATCTGGAACAATATAGCAAAGTATAAGTTTACAATTTACTCTAGCTGTCATTGTGTGACAGTTGGGATTATAACACTAAATTTAAGAGATTGTTAAAAGTTGATTACAAACAATATTAATTAGGTGGGGGAAAAAACAACCTCATATTATTATTATTATACTGCTATAAAGCCACATGGCTGACTCACTCACTGACATTAATGTTACCCACTTCCAGATGAGCTAGAAACTTGAAATTTTGCATACTTATAGCTTCTACCCTGTAACTGAAGGGAAAATTTAACAAAAAAAAAAAAAACTTTAACTCCCAAAAAAAAATTCAAAATGGCGGAGCAACCTCTATAAAGTCGGTGCGGACCTTTCTTTGGAGGTCTCTTGTGGCTAAACGGTAAGACCTATCAAAAAACGGCTCTGGAATTACATTAGTTTACATACACTTTCAAAGAAAACTCACTGGGGTTTGGGGGCGGAGCCCTCTAGGAGCAAAGCGAGTGTTCTATCTATCCTGTTAATTCATTTTAAGTTGTGAGTATTTTTTTCATTCCATTCATTCTTTCCTAATTTTGTACATATCTTTCATTCCTCTTATAAAGGTGTAGTTTCATTTTACTCGCACTTTTCTAAAATATCACTTTGGGCCAGTTTCATAGTCAAATTTAGTACGCCTCAAGTCCGGCGCTACACTAAGTACATGACGACGCCTACCTAAACCAGAATGGAATGGGCCGTTCTCGCATAGGAAAGTGGCCCATTCCATTCTTGTTTAGGTGGGTGTCGTCATGTACTTAGTGTAGCGCCGCACTTGAGGCGTACTAAATTTGACTATGAAACTGGCCCCAAGTATGCTTCTAACTTTTAAGTGGCCGGTTCGGCGTCTATGTAGAGCTCTCACTATTGATTAAAATAGTTGTATTATTTAAAGTAAAGCTAGGAAGATGTTCTGCGATGAAGGGTGTTAAATAGTGAATAGTACGCAAAAAGTGTGGTATTATTTATTTTTTTAATTTTGTCATAGTATTTAGACAATTTAATATTTGTTGCAATATTTACACACGAAAACAAGAGAAAATATACAATTGTAACAAAACTAGTTTAGTAAAATAATAACACATATTTATAAGAATGTTATAACATGGCAACAAAATATTTTAGAATGCAAGAGTTAAACATTTTATTATTATTATTATAAATATAATGATGATGATTATGATGATAAGTCATTCCAACAGAACAACAAAATGTATTTTAAATTAAATTCCACCCGATTCAGTGGATTCGTGGTCTAACGCGCTATTCTCGTGTTGGACTAGGCTGCCGATGACAAAGAGATCGAGGTTCGAATACTCGGTAGGGTGTACTGAGGTTGGTTTTTACAAAATTGTTTTCCACTTTCACTTCACCCAAATATGAGTACACTTCCTGTAATTATAGCTCTACATTTCCCGAAAACCATTGGCGTAATTAGTATGTCTAAACGTATAAATCTAATCTTAACGGGTAGTAAGACGCGGTGCTAAAAAAATACATTCCATGATCTTGAACTATCTTGCACTAAAATACAGTCTTTTATTTTTTAAACTACTTATCTACATTATTTTACAAAACTAGTTTTGTTATCATTGAAAATTTTCTTTTGTTGTTGTGTGTAAGGATGGTAAAAACTATTTATTTATCATAGTATGACCAAAAAATGAATCCCGCCCGGTTTGCTTACTATTGCCTTGAAATAGTTTAAAAAACCAACAACAAAGTTCATTTTAAAGAAAAAATTAAGAGTATTAGACCGGTATATTATTATTTTAAAGACTGTTGATAGATAGATATCATATTATACATCTCAACGTTGTTTAGTAAATATATTTACATTAATACAACGCATTTAACATAATTATGCTAGGCCCACATATGACCGCCTCTTCATGTTAATAGATATTGAAACTGCGCACCATTGGGCACGTGGCCTAAAGACTACGTTCAGTTGGTATCTGTTCATACGTCACGGAATCGGCGCGGAATATAAAAGAAAAGTTAAATAAAACATAGTTAATTTTTACAAACCCAAAACCTTGACGTTTATAGTACGGATAGTAAAGAGGGTCGGATAGTCGTGGGATTACTGTTCTTATATGCGTAATATAAATATCTGTAATAAAGAGCAAACGTACCAAGTACTTTTTTTTCCAATGAATTTCCGGCATCGGCGAATTGTTCCACCATTTCTGTCCAAGCTTCACTCTCCTGCCTACGTCCAAACCGAGGCGAATCCGCCCGTCAATTGAACGCTCTCATTGAGATTCATAGAACTCGAGCCGCGCGCGCGGTATTGAGTGTCTGGCGGTCGGTCAGCGGAGACCGCTCGGACGATTGTACCGCTCCGCCTCGTGTGAACGAAAGTATGGAGCTCAATACAGCTCGATACCGCGCGGACAGGTCCGCCCCGTCTGGACGAGCTCTAAATGTCATACTCATATATTCTGACTGTCGCAATTCTCGGCTGGAAGAGTAACGAGGGTACTTCTTACGTAGTAGTAGTGTCCCACTTTCCCTCCTCTCAAATGCGGATACATTTCATCTACATTTTCTTTACTTCATTCCTATCCCATTAACATAGTTACATGTTTACATCCCGGACGGGAAGTAAGATGCGGTATCATTTATATAATAATTATTATTACTATTATTCCATACAGCCTGTACATTGGTCTCGAACCCGTGAGTCTTAGCTTAGCGCGTCACTAAGCTAGCACTGAGCTATCCAGGGTCTTAATGGCACAAGGCGGAGTCTGTGATGGACCGGAGAGATTGACAGCTGCTCAACAGTGATTTTATGTTCGGCTCAATGGTAGAGCATTGCCGCACTGAGCTAAACGTTCCGGGTTCGATTTGCTTGTTTCCAGGTGTCATTTTTCAACTATATTTTATGAGTATCAAGTTAATTGAATGTGTATATTTTTTAATAAAACTAGATTGGAAAATTATGTTAATCTGTCGAAACGCCTCTTTCTAATGAGAGAAAAAAAACTGTTTGAAGTTATTTTCTTTAATTTTGAATCATCGACCCAAACTTCGCCTTTCCCTTCCTTTACCCTGCCACTAGCCTTGTACTACTTGATGGCTTCTCAGACACACGTCAATCATCGTACAACGCTTATCTCTAAAAGTGGCCGTCTTTTCAATCTAACCTCCACTGTAAACCAGCTATTGTTTACTCTGCAGAGACGATACTAGTCCATGTCTAAATATTGGTTGAAATAATATATTATTATGTTCTGACCATTAGAACGCAGCTATATAACGGATAGGTCGAGACACACGTGTTTCACAAGTCCTTTCTGGCTAAATATTGGTTTAACCTACCTTCCGCGAGGGACCGTCACAGGGGCGTAACTAATTTAGCTCGTGTAAATTTAACAAAACAGAAGCTAGTTAAAAACGGTGTCCTATTTTTGTTGTTGTCAGCACTGCGGCTTATTAACTGTTCAGGTTATAAGCATATATACTAACTACGCTAATGAGCTAGAGATAAAGAATGTAAAATCTTAGAGGAAGTGTACCCGAATTTGTGTCGATGGAGAGTGGAAAACCATTTAAGGAAAACATTCTCAGTACTGCCAACTGTGATTTGAACCCCGATCTCCTTGTCATCGGCAGTCTAGTCTGACACTATAGTGGTGCCTCGAGTCTTAGACCTTGCAGCCGCCGAAGCATATTTTTATTGTTTATATATTCAAGTTATTTAACGTGTACTTTATTAGCCGACTTACTATATCAGCACACAATAATTTCTATGAGCGAGCGTGAAAGGGCCTACCATTTTGGCTGGGAAAGGTATTTTCACATACCTGCCAGGTTTTATTTTTACATGTCGCATAACTAAGTTAGGTGTTATCCGTGGATCTAGCTGGGTTCCTGATAGCATTGATTGTAAAAGTGTCTAGACCCCTTTCTCCTCACCCCCCACCCCCCCACCCCCCCTCCTTTTGTAAGTGGACCTTATCAACCCAAGTAGGCCCGGTGCCCGTGTTCCCACTGTGCGCTTGTCACGATATAGTCTTCTCGCCACGGGAAACACCTTGTGGGAGATTGAACAGATAGTACAACTCTAGTACCATTAGAACATTAATCAGTCGGTTCAGAAAGTGCACGTTAAATGTCTCGAATAAAAATAAATCTTGTTTTCTACCAAAATTTGACAAACTTTAACTGTATGCCTATTAATATTTTATTGATATTAATATGACGTGTTGACCTGCCTCGGTGGCCGCATGGTATAAGGCGTCACTCTCATGTAAGACTATACTGTCCATGACAGGGATATCGGGGTTCAAATCCCGATCGGGTGCATTGTGGGGGGTTCTCCCGAAAAAGTTTCTTACTCTCTCCCTCTCTCTTCCTCTCCAGACAAATGTAGCTACACTTTCTCTAGATTCAACCTTTCCTCATTCTTAAATCATTAGCATAATTGGTACATAATATGCTTATAACCTGAACAGGTAGTAAGACGCGGGGAGAGGTGATGAACGTAGCTTGACGTATGATCCCATCTTACCGCATATCAATCATCTAAAGTCATAAGATAAGGAGGAGTAAATCTGTTGTCACCTGCACCGGCGTGTACGCTGACTGAACGCCAAGCTTTAGTGGTCCTTGTTGGTGACGGGGAGGTTGGGGTTCGAGTCCTGGTTGGGTATACTGATGATTTGCTTTTTTTCCTACTCTCCCTGCACGCAAATGGGTGTATAGTTCCTCTAAATTCTACCTTCATCATCTCTCTGCCATTGGTGAAGTTAAATTATAGACGAGCTGTGAAACGTGGACAAAAAACAACAACCTTGTATCCCCCTGCCCTCCCCCTGCTCTCCCCCTTGAACGCTCAAATTAGCGACAAGGCTACCCCGTACTTCTTAAATAACGATAAAAAATATTATCATTAAATTCCAGGTCACCCTTGACATGCTGGTAGTCAACAACTGTTGATATAAACATGTAAAGAAAATTAAACTCTTTGTTTGTATTGGAGCAATATTTTATTTGTTTTGTCTAAAAAACACACTGGCCTTAACTCGCGTTTCCTACATTCACACCTAAAATACACAACATCCAAACGATAACCATAAATTATTAAATAATTTAAAAAAATAGTATTACCTCATCACAAAAAACATAAAGTTAATGATCTACAACTTAGGTTATTTGGTTTGTCCAGAAACAAATAGAGCCAATAAGAATCTTCCTATCAGAATGTGGACCAATCAAAGTTAATGAGAGTACAGTATTTGTCAATGTAGAATAGGAAAAAGAAGAAGCTACTTTTGAAATGCAAGTCAATGCTGTTCATGCTCAGAGGCATCGCAGGGTGAACTGCTAATTTCCCCCTCTTTTTATTTTTTATATTGGCGTCTAAGTGTAAAAGGGTATAGAGTACGGGGGAGCTGAATTGTATCTACTCTGAATGGCAGCCATTCAGACATTTCTTAAACAAGCACCACAAATAAAAAGTCTGATTTGTATCCATTATCATAATACC